>JAQFXU010001066.1:0-34767 GCA_034693705.1 Spatulosminthurus flaviceps
GATTTTTTTGTGAAAAAAATAGGGGGACCTGCGAAAGTAAAGAATGGAAAATATAAAAATAATTAAACAACCTTTTTTAGAATTTTCTTGAGGAAAACACCCTTAAATACGAAGCAGATACAAAACGTTGTGTATAGAAGTAATCAGAATCAAACAAAATTCGACAATGACATTCCAGACCTGCACGCCTTTGCCAACACGGACGAGGGAAAATATGTTGTAGATGTATTTACAACACGTTTACAACAACGTGTAAAAAAGGAAAACAGCGATCATGAAGTAACTGTCTTATTCGTGCGAGAGGAAAATTTCAAAGTAAAAAAACGTTAGTGTATTTACTAAATATGAGCATTATATAACATAGCTAGCCAAATTGATCAAAAACTAAAAGTATAGTCAGGAGAAATTTAAATTATGTAAATATGAGTTATTTAGCTGAAACTAGAAAAGCCGAAATTAATTTCCATCAAAATTTCACAAGATGTAGGGATAATAACAACAGACTGGTACGGAGTGGTAACTTTAACGATGGGGCTCGACACCGGGCTTTCCGATTAGGCCTGTGCGAACACCGGGTTTAGACCGGGTACGGGCTGTAAATAAAATATTCGATCCGGCTAAACTCGGGATCGGGCTAATAGATTTTTTCTCCATGAGTTTCGGGCGGGTGACCTATTCAAAATAATTTTAATGCACGAGCTGCTGGATTAAAAAATGCTTTGTTGTTGCAAAATTTCTTCATAGGTAGCATTCATCATATTGCTTGAATCACACCGGTTGCCACTCTTTTTATCTTCAAGCAACAACAATTACTGACGTACGTAATTAAGTCGTTCAAAATAGTACGAGCCTCACAGTTTTAAACAAAGCTTTGTCTTTCTTGTAATGTACTAATATTATTAGCAACCAAAACTGGGAGTTTCCAGTCGACAATTGAATTCTCTAGCGGAAGTCTGTGTTAAGTCTAAGCTCATTCGAGAATGATTTGTTATTTATCTTATTTATAATCAATTTTTGTTAATCTATTTAAACGAATAAATCATGTTGCGTAACATTTTGCTGTACGGATTGGTCAAAATATTGTAGGGATTTTTTCGGACTCGGGTGTAAGGGATAAAAGGCAGTGATGTTCAGTTGAACGGAGCTGGCTGAGGTTGGCACTACATTGTCCTCGAAAGATTATGTGTAGGTTCGAGTCCTACCAGCCTCGATTATATTTTTCCTCTCTCAGCCTCACAGTTGGTAGAGGAGCTCGGTCCTTCTCATTACACATATTCTCACACGCCAAGCGATTAAATACATTTGTTTAATGGAACCTGCTAGTCAACCCAAACCAGGGTCTGATAGTAAAGGTGTCCAATTTGAATTCAGAGATATTGTTAAATATGAATTAAAAATGGTGGGGATGATGACTGGAAAATGGCTGAAAAAGTGAGTTATAATAATTATTATGAAATATGGAAGGGGAATGTGTGGATGCTTGGCTGGGAGAAGGAATGTGGGAATAATATCCGATTCTGGGCTATTTGGATTTTCCTGGATTTTATTACAAAAATGATAGAAGGAAAGTATACAAAAATGAGCAGAGTTTTACTCTGTAGGAGTAAAGTGAAAAGTGCGGAGCGTCTGACCAAGAGAAACTTCAGTTCTCTTGGTTTTATCCTGTTACACGGTGAGTGTGCAGTGTGCACAGTGTGCGTTTGTTTTTTGTGTGTGTACATATATAGAGTTGATGGCTCATCCTCTCCTTGTTCCTAAGTCAAGAGTTACGACGGAGTAGCTTGCTCTCATTTCCAACAATTAGCATATCCCAGGTATACCATAACATTTTATCCAAAATCTATCAAAATGTCGTCAATTTCCTAACTTGTGGATAATCTTTCCTTTGATTTTAACTTTAACATTCCTGCGAGAAAAAACAAGAAGAAAGAAGTTCCACCATGTCCATTATGTCAAAAAATGCGAAAAGGAAGACAACACTTCCTCCTTTGCAACTCCTGTAATCTCAAACATCACCGTACCTGCTTGGAAGTTACGAGCAATGTCTTTAAGGAACTGAATTCAGGCGTATGGATTGGCAACAATTGGAAACCCTTAATTAAGAACAATTTGTGTGAACTAGATGAAGTAAATACTGTCTTTAATCTCCCCCCGGATCATGATAACGAGCATAACAGTAGTGCGAATTTAGATATGACTAATTGTAGAATTTATCCTTTTCAAATGAACTTCAATGATTTCAGGGGATTGGACACCTAAATATCAATGGGTTAAGGGGTAAATTTGAAGAATTTCAGTATTTTATGCACCTTAATGAGTTTCATTGTTTTACCTTAAACGAAACCAAACTACCAAGGAATTTCGATTCAAAAATCATTAGCATTCCTAACTATAATTTATTGAGATATGATAGAGAAGGCAGTTATGGAGGTGGTTCATGCTTTTATGTAAGGAAAGATGGCATACTTGAAATATATGAAATTAAAACAGCATTTCCGAAGCTAGTTGAAGTTAACGCTACAATTTTAAAATGGAATTACACTAAACCTATAGTATTGGTAAATATTTACAAGCCGCCGACCATTGATAAATTAGATTTTTTGAAAAGCCTTGATAAATTAATGTTAGAGATCACAACCTTGAAAGCAGAACCTTTAATAATAGGAGATATGAATATAAATTATTTAAATAATGATGAAATAACATTTTACCTCAAAACATTACTTAAACAATATAATTTTAGCCAAATTATAAAAGAGCCAACAAGAATAGATCAATCATCCACTCTTATTGATCATATTTATGCTGGCAAATATTTTGAGAATAGTCGAATCGGAACATTCAATTTAACTCATTCTGATCATCAAGCACTTTTTTTGATTAAAAACCAAATTAAAGCAAAGTTACCATCAAAAGTTATTTCCCACAGAAATTACACAGAAATTGATACAGAATTACTTAACAAAGAAATAAAAACTATAAATTGGAATACAATGAAAACTATAACCGATATACATAGATAATAAACTTCAATATTTTCAAGAAAGAATATATTTAGTGCTTGATAAATTTGCACCCCTAAAAAGACGAAGAGTTAAAATCAATCAAAATCCTTGGTTAAATAAGGAAACTCTAGAATTAATTCATAAAAGGGATATGATAAAAGGATAATTACACTCAAAACAAAATTAACCAAGCAAAAAAGGATTATTTCATTAACAGGTTTGAAAGCAGCCCGAATTCTGCAAATGCTTGGAAAACATATCAACAACTAACACAATCTAATAATAAACCAAATGATTCAGTGGATCAGTTAAAAATCGGAAATGAAATAACCAAAGATAAAAATACAATTTGTGACTTATTAGCCGAACAATTTGCACTCCCTGGTGAAAATGAAGATGATGATATTAAAACCTTACAAATGGGATTAGATACTTCTAAATTTAACGATGAATTTGTAACTAAAAAAGATATAGAGAATGCATTTAAATCCTTAAAATCAAAATCTACAAGTGATAGCGAAATTCCAATAATATTTTTTTGTATGATATTTTCTTTAATATTAGATCCATTAAAAGATATATATGATTCATGTCTTAAGGGCGGTAAAATTCCGAAAACGTTTAAATGTGCTAGAATAACCCCAATCTATAAGGGAAAGGGTTGCAAGAAAGAACCCGGGAATTACAGGCCCATCAGTGTGTTACCCTTACTGAATAAAATATTGGAAAAAATAATTTATTTAAAATTATATGATTTCATTGAGGAAAGTGAACTCCTAGATGAAAATCAAGATGGCTTTCGAAGAGGAAGATCGTGCAACACTGCAACGGCTCTTTTCTCGCATTATATTTTGAGAATGTTAGGTATAATTGGGATGAGGGCGGTTGCTGTGTTTGTAGATCTTCGAAAAGCATTCGATACTATTCGACCTTTCATTTTATTACAAAAACTTCAAGAATTAAATGTTAAACCCAATCATTATCAGCTATTTATGTACATATTTTAGTAACAGGACTTTCGATATTAAGCTTAATAATTTTATATCAAAGAAATACAAGATACATCGGGGTTGCCCACAAGGAAGTATATTATCACCTATATTGTTTTCAATTTATTATGATGCAGTAGGGAAATGTTTAGGATCAGCACCATACAAAACCTTTGCTAGTCATACATATTGCTGGAAAAAATTTGAATGAAATAATAATGGAAATGCTAACAATATTAACTGACTTAAATAATTGGTGTAGTAAAATGTATTTAAGCATAAATTATACAACTACGAAATATATAATTTTTCATAAAACCCATGATAAATTACCAGCCAATTTGCCAACTATAAAATGCAGTGGTTATACACTAGAATATGTGTTACAATACAAATACCTAGGATTATTACTAGATTCAAATCTTACATTTCTACCCCATTTAAACATGTTTGTTCGAGAGTGGCTGCAGCTGTTGTATGCATTTCACATATAAAAAAGTACATAAATAATCACGCATTCAAAATCCTAGTTAGTTAACAGTCTAGTATTTTCTAATATTGAATACTGTTTCACTATATGGGGACACTTATCATACTACCATACTTAAATATTTTACAAACAAAAATAAACCATCTCCTTGAATTATACTATTATCCCACCCTATTTAATAAATTTCAAAAATTTGTAAACAAATCTATATTTGATATTCCCTACCAAGATCTATGGGAAAAGTGTAACTTGTTCTCAGTTTCGGAAAGGCTAAAATATTTATATTTAATATTTGCGTATAAATCAATGCATCATTGTAACATTGATGATATTCAAAATGAATTTGAACTACTACCCTCCTCGAGAAATCCGCAACTTTTGTTACGTAGGCATAGAACAACACTATTTCGAAAATCAGTTTTCTTTCAAGCAGCTAAAAATTGGAATGAAATACCATTCGAAGCAAAAACTGTAAAATCTTTTGGTAAATTTAAGCATTTAATAACTGAATGGATAATTAATAGTAGTCTAGGAAGGTAATATGTAAGAAGGAAATTAATCAATTGGAAAAAGAAAATCTTAATTCGCAGTGAATTATATTGCACTTTACCGTAATACCGGGGGGAGACCAGTCTTTATGTACTGACGCGGATATATCACGTAAACAAAGTCGAACTAACTAACTAACGAGTAGTGCAGTCAACGGGTACGGGTCATACCCGGGTTTTGGGTACGGGAACGGGTTTGGAAACGGTTCGGGTACAAGCTTATGCTGTTCCCACTCAATGGGTGCGGAACTGGTACGTCAGAATTTCGAACCCAATTTCTTGGGTGCAGATGGGATTGGGAACAGGTTCATCAAAGGGTACTACTGGCGGAGGTCCGAGTGGGAACGGGCTCGACGGATGAAACCCGTTTGAGGAATCAGTCATTTTCAAAATGCGTACTCTACAATATTTTCATTTTTTATGAGATGTTTAAATGTAAAATGCTCTGAAAAGATGATTTTTCATCGAATCAGATTGGAAAATTCATTAAAGTTGTTAAGTTTTGGCGATGCAAAAACCGGGTACACACGGGTTTGGGTCCGGGTACAGCGGGTCGTTCCCATACATATGTTCAGAGAGGGAACGGCTTTTGGCATAGGTTGCTAATTTCGGGACATGGGTGCATGGGTAAAAACCCATAATTTTCGGGTACAAATATGGGAACGGGTGCGTGAGTAGTCTTTTTCGTTGGGTATCGGTCGGGTTGGGAACGGGTACCGCAAATCTTGTACCCATTGACTACACTACAACGAGAGAGCAAAAAGCTTTAGTTGTAATTTGCAGTCGTCGCATGTATATCGTAAGTATGCTGGAAGATTGTATGAATCCTATTAAAAAAGGACGGTGAGTGCTTTTAACGAAGCGGACTGTCATTCATTGTGAAATGCAATATGCTGGCAGAATGAAAGTTGATTATGCAGCTTCACTACGAGAGACTAGCAATCAGAGGGAGAGGAACACACATCAGGGGAATCGTCCAAGTGAAAAGCCAATGCAATGGGGAAACTTTTAGTAACTGAAACTGAAAGCGAGGAGTTTCCTTTCATTATTCCCACTTTCTCAACCCTGTGATTGTGATTGCCAAAAATTCGATGGGAATTGTAGTGTAGAACAGGAGATTTGGATTTGGGAAGGGGTTTGGGGTTGCAAAGCTCTTCTTCACAATAAAATATCTTATCCGTATACAGCTGAACACACAGCAGATGACATGAGAGAGCATAGCAATAGCAAATCACTGGAAAACATACTGTTTTTGTCGTGAATCATGCTTTTATAGGGAGAAGAGAACCTTCTCTTCAAAATCGTTTCTATACGTAATAAAAGTTGGAACGATGTAGTGAGAATAAATTTTTTCTGTCTGCAAAACTTCTCATCTCATCGTTATGCAATCCCGTCCTTTTTCAAGCCTAAAAGCATTTCTTTTAATTAATCGGATTCATGTTTCGTTATATTCATGTGTAGTGTTCTAAAAGGAAAAATCTTTGTTAAACTTTCAAGCAATGCAAATGTACAAGTAGTCATTAGAAAAAATCTTTACTCATATCTCTTTCAAGTCGAGGAAGAGGTCATTGAAAATAGTTATCAAATATTATTGTCATTTTTTTAGCCCTTAGCTAAACTGAAGAAGCAAAAGGATAATAAAGAATTTTCCTGTTTTTGACCCATCTTATGTGTATGAGAATATACAAGCCACCGTGTGGGATTCTTTCCTTTGATAAATGTAAATTAGCAAAAAGTTAATAACCACCCGATGACAGTGGTTTTTTCTTGCGCATTTCTATACAGTAACTCATGATTCGGTTTCTAGTCATGTTTTGTATCATGCGGATTTTTTAGCATCATAAACTAGTTTGCTCTGCAGCTATTATTGCATAAAAATCCAGATGTTTTTCTTTAACAATAATTGCGCTTGTATTGCTTGAGGTGTATAAATCTGTTGTACATGCTACATGTTACATAAATATACACATTAATCCGGTAACCTTGCAATTAACTTATGAATTTACAAATTACCTGATGAGTCAAAGCACTTATGAGGGTACGACGCAATTATGTCAACCGTCGTGACTTACCACTGGCCTCTGGATAACATTTTACAAGGGAGTGTTCCAAAGAGATATCCATCTCTGAAATATGAACACATGCACCCATGCACGTCTATTTCCCGACTTTCCAGTTTGAATACGTGAGGAAGAGAGCGAAAATAACATGATCTTCCACCCAACCATAAGTCTATTAAGGACACTTATGCAGATAAAATATGAGTGCATGCCTAATTTTCCTAAAACCTGGACCCCTTGGCAATAAAAACTCGTATATGCAATCTTTCTAGTAGTCATTTATATGCTAAGAATATGTGTGAATTTGAGCAAGGCACCTTTCACATTAGCACCAACTCCAACAAGGCCTGAACAGTCTCAATTGGGATTTCCTACCGTACTTCCTCTCCTCATCTATTCACAATTCACATCTCATTGCTATTGTCACAGCCGAATGGACTATTTCTGTATGGGTAACGTTTAAGAACATTGCACCGTTTTTACAAAACTATTCCCGGTTCATGTTGTGTTGCTTGCTGGACTGATATTCCAATACCATGATTGAAAAGTTGTATACCCAATCAATTTCTTTTGAGAGCTTCAGAGACATTTGCGGTTCAACGTAAATGATTAGAAACCATAAATAGAGTAATTCTAATTCAACATATTATGTGCCCATACTTAATTTTGTAAATGCACGCAGAAGAGCTGGAATTGGGGTTTGGAAAAGAAAAAATAATTATTTTATTAGCTATCACACACGTGTATTAGAATATGAAGTAATAAAATTGACGCATGATTTTACAAAGGATTCAGATTTTTGGGGTCCCGGAATTTTCGTCCAGAAACATTTTCGACCAGTATTTTTTGGACAAACTATTTCGTCCAAAAATCTTTCATCCAAAAAATTTTTCACCCAATTATCTTTCATCCAAAAATTTTTTCGTCCAAAAATCTTTCATCCAAATTTTTTTCATCCAAACATCATTCATCCACAAAATATTTTTATCCAAAAATCTTTCATCCACAAAATATTTTTATCCAAAAATCTTTCATTCAGTAGATGCTTTCATCCAAAAATCTTTCATCCAGAAGATGCTTTCATCCAAAAGTCTTTCATCCAGAAGATGCTTTCATCCAAAATTCTTTCATCCAGAAAATGTTTTCACTCATAATAACATTTTGTCTTTAAATACCCCTCCCAATTGTATTTTGCCCCAAGAAATGTCAGAAAGAAAGCGTGGATTAATCATATTTGGTCGCTTTAATATTCTCAGATATTTATTCATTTAAATAATTAAACATCAGCTTGTACATATTATGCTGTATGGCTTATTTCGCTGCATGTTTATTGCACCAAAGCAAAGAGGCAATTCCTCCTGGACTTATTTGAATAAAACCGTTTTGACTGGAATCAGTATGAAGAGAATACTAGCTACTGTCTTGTCAGTAAAGTTTTTTGCATATTTTCTTCATTGGTAAGGCAATAGTAGGTTTCTATTTTTACTTCTGCAGCATTACTCTGCTAGTGATTGAAAGAAACCTTGGCGGTTAATAATTGTCTAGATGAATAATTTCTGGCCTAAGAATCACAGAAATATTTTGAAATTTATTTTGTTAATTCTTCATCGTAATGCAAGAGCCTTGTTTAATTATTAAAATGGAATATCTGACAATGTTTGTAATGAAAACGTTTCTTGATGAAAGAATTTTGGATGAAAGCATCTTCTGGATGATAGATTTTTGGATGAAAATATTTTGTGGACGAAAGAATTTTGGATGAAAGTATCTTCTGGATGAAAGATTTTTGGATGAAAATATTTTGTGGATGAAAGATTTTCGGATAAAAATATTTTGTGGATGAATGTTCTTTGGATGAAAAAAAATTTGGATGAAAGATTTTTGGACGAAAAAATTTTTGGATGAAAGATTTCTGGATGAAATAATTTTTGGATGAAAGATAATTGGGTGAAAAATTTTTTGGATGAAAGATTTTTGGACGAAATAGTTTGTCCAAAAAATACTGGTCAAAAATGTTTCTGGACGAAAATTCCGGCTACGGATTTTTGCATTAGCTATTATGCACTGCATAATTTACGAGAGCTTCATTTTCTTGCTTTTAAATTGCTATCGCCCTGTTACGTTGACATATATTTCAACGATGCGATTACCCATTTTGTTTATTTAATATTTTTCATCATAAATGAATTAAACCACAAAATTCATCTTTTTTTCTTCGATAATTTTTGTCCTTGTCTGTAACCGTAGGCACACAACAAAATTGATCAAGAGCACCGCACCATTTTAAGTAAGTTACTTACGTACCTTCGGGTTTTGTCCTGTGACCTTTTTAAAAAAATTAAAAGTTAAGTTTTGAACTTTTGACTGTGAATATGTATTTATCCACACTCGCCAAGGTGTTGTCATTCAACATTCAATATGAACTAATAGATAAATGCTAAAAAAGATTCCAAGGTCTTTTATGCAAATATAAATTACCTATCTACATATTTTTCTACCATCAAATGAATTTCGTTCATAAAAAGTTCTTCTCTCTTCGTCGAAAAAAATACGAACTCTACGTCTACAAAAAAGTTTTTAAAGAATAAAAGCTTTGTCTGCTCTAATAACTCAAGTCAAGTTTGACGTTTGATTAAAAATACGTTAAAAGATTTTGGTATATATTGGAATTTCTAACAAAATGTGTACACATTACATATATTTAGCCCGCTGAAATTTCGATGCATTTTATAGGTGGAGAAACAATGAAAATTCCAAATGACTGCATGGAAACTCATTGAAGTATTTAAAATACGTTCTGTCTGTACAAATTCGAAAGAATAGCAATAACCAAGAAGTAGATAGATAAGCAGAACCTGCTATAAGTTTTTTGAATATCAATAGATTGCTATATTTTTGGTTGTATTTCCTTGTTCTGGCTTAATTGTTTCAATTCATTCGAAAAGGTTACAAGCAACTTGAAAATTACCATAAAACAAGGTTTAATCATGGTATAAATACCAGAGTCTAACGTATGAAGTAAACATGAATACAAAATTATGTAATCAGGGCAATAAATCGTTCTAATACGAATTGCAAATGCAATTATTGATGAATCTTGAATAGGGAAACCCACAAACACCTGTTTATATTTATGATCCTTCTCATGCACAAAATCATTGCAACAACCTCTCAACCTCTAGACCCACTGTGAGTAAGATAAAACTACAATAATAAACCTTTATCTCAATTTACGAAACCTTCCCTGTCCATATCATGGCTTGATAATAACTAAATACTTAAATATAAAAATTTTGCACACCTTCAATACCATTTATTTCAATCAGTTAACAACCCCTGTACTACAATGCATCCAAATAATAAAGAAGGGGCGTATTTCATTGGCTTCTCTGTTTTTATGTCATTCGAGACTATACCGTGAATATATTATTTTTTATGGGTGTTGGTATGTCTGGGAATTTAATGAAAGACCACACAAAAGTTTTACTTCGTAATTCCCAATAGATGTTTTAGAAAGATTGACACTAATTTGCAAATTACTTAAGAATTATGGAATTTTACTGGCTTGGAATAAAGTTGTTGACTAGACTCTTGTGACTTCTTCCATTTATGTATAAAGATTTTAATGCATTTTATTTCAGATTCCATCCACATGGTGTTTAAAAAAATCGAAATTTTCAAGGTCTCGGAAATCAAGTCACTCACTACATGCTACAACCTACAACTCAATTTGGGACTGTTAGCCTCCATACTTTCTTGGAATATGAAAAATCGCTGAAGGAGAATAAACAAGGAGAAAATTCTATCCCATTTTATGAAACCTAATAGCATTCGAAATATTAAGGGACACTTTAACTGCCCTTAAAACTGGATAGAATTAAATTGCTTCATATCGCCAGAGCTGATTCCATTGGTTTCCTGACTATGACAAGAGTTATGGTGCTGTTAAGGCAGATTGGACTCGTTGTAAAATCCAGGCTTACAGCTTCATTGTAAATTGCGTTTTCATTTTAAACCAACTTTCGACAATAGGATTTTATACGACTTCTCTGGTCTCTGACAAGTGCGACATTGCTCAACGCTACTGACTTCGGTTTTCGTGTCTTTTCAATACTAACCGATGCACGGGTCGGAGTAATTTTATTTCTCAAGTGTTTTTCTGTACATACGTACTACGGAAGCCGTTGATGGCAGTGTGTTCTGTGACTATATGTGACACAAAATTGTCTTTCCACCTTACCTCATGTAGATGAACATCATTTGATGAAGAACATGTTCTTCGTTTGAGAACACCGACACCAATTCTTGTAAGTGTACAAACATGCATGTACACTGCCAAGCTTTATGTACCTACTGTGGAGAAAAGTTGGCACCTAACATTTTACATACTGTGTGGTACGGACATGGATTCCTGTTCTTGTCCGATTATGTACTTGTAGTTGTGCTTGTTGTCGGTACATATCCGAGATGTGCTGTACAACTTGAGCTTGACGAAAACTTATCGAGTTTATATAGCTTTTTTGCAGATTGAAGTGCTTGAGACTCTTTACGATTACTACTCGTACATCTTTTCCATCAAATTTCGATTAATTCACAAGAGCCGTAAACCGGTCCACTCGAAATGTATTTTGAGTTGTCTGTCAGTCGTGTGTAAATCTGTAAATACCCAAGTATTTACTCTTGTCAGAGACTTTATAGAGACCGCTTCCATACCACATTCTTCATGCTATATACTCTTGTCATATTTCTAGGAAATACGAATCTTGTCCTGTAACACTACGCCCACCTGCAATCCTTGCACATGCATTATATATCTAAACATAATTACATATCTCCTTCACATTTCTGCAAGGTTTCATCTAAGGAGGTAGCCTTTGTATTTATTAGCCATGTTGAGCCTGAAAACCCTGAATCTGAATTTTTCTTGTTCCAACAATGACGTTTTCTCTACTACAGGAAGAATCATCAGTTGTTGAGAAACTAACTACTTCGTCAGGTGCAGCATTGCATACATTTTTGCATTTTATTGCACCAGAAATCTTACAGCTCTCCAAGCGCTGGCACGATAAACAAAAATGAGTTAGTTTTATAGACTGAAACTAATTTGTAAAATTGTGCAACAAAACTGCTTCGCGTCTGGCTGGCTGGTCAAAGACTTGTGCATTGTCAAGGGGCAGTGCAAAGTCAAGGAGATAGTCATTTGTACTGCGCACAAGAATTCTGTGTAGTATTACCAACCACCGTATAGGACTACTGAAGATCGAATTGTCTAATGCCTGGAGTAGCTTGATATCAGTAAAGTTATATTAATGAACAATTTATTGAGCAATGAGAAATATATAGGAATATAGTGCTAAGTAAGCTATAAAGGAAATATCTTATATAAGCTATAAAGGAAATATCTTATATAAGCTATAAAGGAAATATCTTATATACAGACGTGTGGAAAACTTCATTGTCATACTTCGTAAACCCAAGTATGTGAACTCTTCAAAGATAATGCCATTTGAAATAACGCTATTCTCATATTCTCATATTTTCTCATTTCTTCAAATGCGTTCGCTTCCTCATTCCACAATTTGCTTGATAAGCAATGAGTGGCGCAAATGAGCAACACCTGGAGTAAATCCTAATTAGTAGAGCACGACCTGAACTAGTGGAAATCCACACTAAAATTATTGTTAACCCCGAAGAGCATTATTAATACTGATTATACGACGAGATAAAATGCAGGTACTAATAGCATAGTACTTAAGCAATCATGAGTAAATCTTAAAACTATTCTTGTAGACGCAATGTAATCACCACATTAACGAATATTTCTATATTTACCTCCAGCCTCCAGTAGCTCATGACATTAACTTACAATATTTTTTTAGAGAGTATGTATAAATGCTGAAAAAAGGCAACATTGTCCAAACTAGAAAATATTTGGATTATATTGTAGATCACTTTCCAAAAAAAAAAGTAAAAGAGCATGGTAGCTCGTAGCTCTCAAGCGTCTCAAGCAACAAAATAAGGAATCAATTTAAGCCACACTAACAGTACAATTTATTTCCTTTAACTACCAACCAGTTGCCTGCAAACGAAAACCTATTCAAGCCTTGAAGTTTTCATTTTTTTCTCAAGTGATGGACATTTTATTAAAGTTCAAGTTTTCAATATCAAAACAGTTCCGTGAAACGTTGACAAAGGAGCTGTTAGCACAGCTTTATTTCAAATGCCACTACTGTATACACTCTAGCTCAAATTACCCAAGTTAAGAATCGGACTTGAAAAAAAAACTCTTTGTGACATTTCACAACCATTAAAAAACCTGTACTATACATTAATAGCTATAGTAGTAGCAAAGTCAAATGAATGTCTTTCAAAGTGCTAGTCAGGTCATAAGTCATCAATATCCATTGTTTTTCTTCCTACAGTATGAATCACCAAAATTATCCGCGGGGGGACCCGGGATAATAAACTGCATGAGAGGAAATGAAAATATGTATGTGACTTTACGTAATGTAAGTACTGCTTTATTTCTACTACTATGGACGACAATACATCTTATATCTTATCTACAAAACTTTTGTGCTTACTTTACTTTCCCAATCCCAGTATGTATATTGCTTCCATGCACATTTTAATTTCACATGCATATGTATAATAATACTTTCTATATGGGGTGCAAGGTACAACACATAAGTGATGCACTTGGTCCTGTAAGAAAAACTCTTCTGTTTGGCCCTCACGATAATCCTTAATCTCTGTAAGCTGATTCCTTTTTTGGAGGTAATTAAATTGACAATAAATGTTTAAGGGGTCAAGTTCATAAGACATTATACTTCGCTTCAACTGACAGTCAGGAAAAAATCATGGATGTGCACAATAAAGGCGACTCGCACAACTATATATAAGTACCACCTCATTTAATTTTAGACAGGATAGGAGTTCACATTTAAACTCGGTAAGCCGAGTCACCATGCACTTCGCACAGTTGGCACTTTTCGCTTGTAGTTCCAACCAATCATATAATTACATAAGTATAAGGCATACACGTAAACTATAATTTTGAACGCGTACTTAATTTGCATGATTCGGGTTTTAAAACAACTTTAAATAAATGAGGCAAGGGCGCACCCTTTTGTGATTTAAAGGCATACACTTTTAATTTTACACATGCTTTTTTACTTTCGTATCACTCACTGTTGTTGTCCGTGTGTCTTACTCTGGCATATAACTAGGTATAAATATGTTTATGCATGGAACCCTTTAACACGTAGTTAAACTTCATATAGTACAGTACAGTGTCGGTTAGTTTTCGGTCGGTTGAAAGAGCCAGAGATTTTAATGTTTTGTGTCAGCGTTACAACGTATACTTAAATATAGTTCCGTAGGTAAAGTTCAATTTTTATCAGACTCAGGACAGGACAGATTAATAATTAACGGGACTTTTAGCCTGAATAATTTAGTTAGTACGTTCATCATATATCTTGCGTATAGATACTTGTTCTTGGGTTGGGATGAACGGTTGTTGAAATGTTGCGGCCG
The DNA here is from genome assembly GCA_034693705.1 of Spatulosminthurus flaviceps. NCBI lineage: Eukaryota > Metazoa > Arthropoda > Collembola > Symphypleona > Sminthuridae > Spatulosminthurus > Spatulosminthurus flaviceps. The sequence continues at coordinate 14,629 of JAQFXU010001066.1, forward strand.
TTGCGTGTGCATTATTAATCCCCTTGATGGTTTGAACTTTTTTATGAATATTTGGGTATATTACTAGTAAAAGAAAGTTTGCATATTCGATGAGGATTAAAAATGGACCATGGCTGTTTTTTGAGAAATTATCCAGTTGTTACGTGTGTACGTGGATTGTTATGAATTAATGAGCAGAAGAAGTGTAATGTAAGTAATTGATAAGAATTACTGGTAATATCGGTAGGAAAGTTTCATGTGGCATTAGTTAAATACAGCTTATGTGTGGTAATAAGAAATAAATTACCTGTATTTTGAAAGTTCGGTGCAATGTGTTAATCCGGTAGTGACGTTTAATCCGTATACTTGTTGTAGTCAGAGTCGTGCAGGGTCAATAAATTGCGAGGTTGGGATTTCGAAGGGGAAATACTTACTTGTTGATTGAAGTTAATGGAATTTATTGTCATAATATAATTAGTCGAAAGTTTCCGTATTAATGTATTTATAAATAAATGTAGATTTGACTTCACTTGGTTTGTTCAGTCGTAATGTGGTTGTTGACGGTGATATTTACTATTTAGTTACTAATTTAGAAAGCTTATGGTTGGAAAATAACTGGTCCGTGGTGTGTGTGAATGACCTCGTGAATGTGTAATGGGTTTTAATTAGCAGTTTGCAATTGTAATACTCGTATTTTTGTCTCAAACTGCAAACATACCGAAGGTTAGGAGTGTAAACATTTTCGCCCATGCAGTTGAATAGGAGTGCAATTTGGTGTTTGCATTTGTAAATTATTGGGAGTGTTTACATTCGTAAATTGCGCTGGAAAGAAGGGAAACGTCTTTTAGCTGTGGTAAATAATTGATGTTAACTGTGGTGGTGTACAGTTTTAGCAGATAGTGTGTGATTCGAGTTTTTGGTTTGCGGTTCAGTTTTTCAACGAGTGGTTGATCATATAGCTTGGTTGAAATTTTGAAATGATTTTATTTTAATCTCTGTTTTTGGATGGAATTTGTGAAATGCAAGTAATGCTATGTCTGCATGTTTTATTGAAAAGGTACTGACGGCGTGAAAGTTTTCAGGATACGAAACGAAATGTCCCATTTTCCTAGTGTGCGGGTCGGTGAGGAAAACCGAAGGAAGTACTCAAGCAATGGGAAATTCCAAATCAAGCAAGGGAAGTACTTTGGAGAGAAACAACGCAATGAGACTGATGATGTTGTGAGAGAAATTCTGTTAATATTTTGAGCGTGCATGGGCCACTACGGCTATTACTATGTGTACTTCAGTGTGATCCGAAATAAATAAAAAAATTCAATATTTTGGTGTTTTTGTAGGTTCAACATTTAGGGAACATGAGTTTAGTTCCTGTACCTAAAAGGAAGGAGTACGAGCCTGACTTGGCGGAGATTGACGCGTTTTTGACATCACAGGAGCTAGAGTTTACGCCTGCTTTTAAGAAACTAAGGCTGACTTTGAAAAAATGTTGTAAAGTGAAGAGATACGACATAATTCCCCGTGAATTAGCTAGACAGCTGTTGATGGATACGGAGAAGGAGCTCCCTTCGTGCGACAAGGGAACGACCATAAACGTGGACTTCATTGACATGGACGACGGGACTAATCGATTTTTTTTGCGATGCAAGTTTCAAAAAGACCGTCTTAATCTGATTAACTTGACACTAACTGATTTAATTCGACTTGCTAAGCTGGAGCGCGTACAATATCACAGTAATGTAAGTATTATCGGCCAGGCTGTCACGGTGCGAAAGCGAGGTCAAGATATTTTTGTACGTGGATGGATTCAAGGCACAACTCATGCCAAAGCTGATGTTAGCTTAATAGATTATGGCTTGGTGGAACAGTGCGAGCTGGGCAGGTAGGTATTAGATGAGAGTATAGAGTATCCAGATTCGTCGGAATGTAGATGTTGTACGTATTGATTTGATATTTACGAAATACTGTGATTACGTAGTATTTTCAAGCTCCCGGATGAACTTGGAGAAACTCCTTCGCTATGCTTCCCTGCATATTTGTACAATTTTTCCCCTGACGAAGAAGGTGAACGATTGGGTTCAAAAATATTTCAGCAAACAATCACAGAAGCGAGGGAAATCCGGTGTCAAATTGCCAATCTTTATCAATCTGACGGTCAGAAGATCTACGGTGTCCGCTTGTACGCATTAATGAGAGATGGTGATAATGAACTAGATATTGGGGAGTATTTGTATGATAAATTGGATGCTCTCAATGATGACCCTGCTCATTCCATGTCAGTTAGGGGTGATATGTCCCTCATGAAAGACTTAGCTGTATTGGTAAGTTTCAGTAACATATTTGGGAATAAAATTATTACTAAAACGGTAGTGTACTTTTAAGGTCGTGTGCCGTACATTCCATTTCATGGGGTTATCATTTAAGTATTTTGTCTTCTGCTAATTGGAATACATGCATTCCTACGAGTTCCTAGACATTTAATTCAATAAAAACAGATGTACTCGGATCAAGAAGTTGATATTCTCGACTATGCGGTTACGGAAAACGCCCACTGTTCTTTGAAGAGAATTTTCGTTATTAAGATAGTTTCTCCTGAACACCTTATTTTACAACATGTTGCAAAAGATGGAGATTCTCACAATCAGTCATGGTACGATAGTATGCAGGAATTTTATAATGATCCTCAGCTTAGTCAGCCTTTTCAGATAGTAAGCACTATAATTTATTATCACTTACAAGTTTATAATTTGAAAGACTGTAAACTGGCGTTTTGCTCTACGTGTAGAAAACTACCCAAATATTCAAAAATAGATGTTATGTATGGTACAATCAGCATGAGAAGACCTGGTGAGTGATGAGTGATACATTATGCCTAGCAGAATTTCTGTAGCTGATACTTAATTTCCGTTAATTTCCTTAACTAATGAATTTTTACTTGTAAAGTAAGCTCATATTGTCTTCGAAATCGCTAGGAACCGTGTCCGGGCATTGGCATCAGAATTAACGGGGACTACAGAAGGTGTTCTGGTTTGGGTTTTGGATCTGGGATATTCTACAAATGTGAACGTATCTGAAATGAAAGAAATAAGTCCAAAATACTGCCTTTCTACTGCCTTGGCTTTCCGAGGACACTTGATGCATATCGTGCCTACAAGTGCCACTGGTTGGACAGACGACGCTTCGAATTACCTCAAATTCCTTTGCACTGAAGGTTATTAGCATTGAAATACTTGTGAGGTGACAAAAAATCTATAGTTGTACACTTAATGTCTTTATAATAATTTTAGGACAAATATTTCTGGGTGTCGTTCTGGAACGGCGGGGACTTTGCTGCAATGGAGAAATGTATGCGTTTGATGTATCTTATGGCCTCACATTGGCAGAGGAATCAGATCAGAACAGAGGAACAGTCCAGTCCCGTATGGTTATGAAAGGATTTGCGTCTCCCTCCGGTCCATGGTAATGTGGAATTATTGATTTCTTTAAATTGAGAGATGTACTCTATCATACCCTTTTAGTCTAATGCCGAATTCTGTCTGCCCAAGATTGCTTTTATGAACAATTATGAGACATCCTACATGATTTTCCCAATTTGTAGTGCTGGTAGACGCGATCTTGCTCACATGAACAGCCCAGCCCCTGTGTACAACAGAAAGGATTTCATGGAAAGCTTGGACGGGAACCTCCCCTCCTCTCAAGGAAATCGCACTAACCAAAATAGGAAAATTAAATGTTCTTCCGGTTTTGAGATGAAGGAGGCTATTGCTGGATGGAAATGTGCAAATAAATCCTCGAAAGCAGTTAGTCTGAAACGGAACTGGATGGCTGCTGAAAATCATGTTCTCCCATCTGTGCCTTTTAACGCGACTGGTCAGGACAGGTTTGGGCCGTGTAAGTTTACTACTTTTTGTTCTACATTTAGCGTTGCTTTTGTAATTCTTTATTAACTTTTGTGCAGTGTAAGCGAAAAATGGCAACCAGTAAACTTAAATTTTCAGCGATGTATGACCATATACCGGAAATAATACAAAATCGTATGGGTTACGTGACCATCAGTTTTGAGGGCATTGGACCAGATAATTTCTATATACAGATGCAAGGCAAATGGCCTGAACTTGATAAGATGATGTCGGATTTGCAAGATATGGCGGATAAAATGCCAATTCTCCTGGACAGAGTTTTGAAACCTGGAATGGTTGGTTTGGCTCGGGCCGTAGACCAGTCCAAGTTCTCCTACTGGGCCCGTGTCCTTATTTCGTCCAACTTGATTGCTTCAAAATCGGTTAAAGTAATTAGAAAAGAAATTATTATATAGATCTGTCATAATGATGCTTACTCGTAGTTGTTAAATCTTGTGGCTCTAAAAGTTTAGTAAAAAGGTTGGAAACATTTAAATCATAAATGTTTTTATTCGTACAGTCTATAAACAGATTACAGTGGCAGAAGGGGGTAAAAATGATTTAGTCCATACCAGGATGGTTATTGTTATTTATTATTCATAGTACGGAAATTATTACATAATTGTATTATTGAAGAATTCTCACTTGCCATGGCCTTGATATTTACAAGTGTATCCCAGTCTTCTTTTATTTGATTAAATTGGGTTTAATGAGCTATCATTACAAGCTCATCGGTCAGAAGCCTGATGAATCAATTTGTTAGGACTATACAGTTGTATCGGAAAATAACTTGATACAATTTATTCTGTGCTTTTAGGCAATTTTCGTCGACTTCGGATTTGAATTGGCAGTTTGCATGTCATCCCTTCGTCGATTGCCAGCATATTTTGAGGAAATTCCTCCTTTTTGCAGCCGAGCTCATTTGGACTTCTCGAGCGTAGAAAATCCATTTATGCCTTCGGGTGTAGTCACTTGGACCGCACAGTCTGACGTTGTGTGGAAAGACATGATCTGTGAATGGGGCAAGTCCGATCCAATTTATTATGCTTGGCAAATTCATTCGCCGGAACAAGGAGGGTTAATTGATTTAGAACAATTCAATCAGGTAGAAGCAAAGTGTTTACATAACTCATATGTCAATATTTTTGACGATTTATAGTCTTATAGGCTTAAGGCTGGTGGATAAGTGGAAAACATCAATGAAATTGTATTTCGAAATTTCAATACTTAGAGACTAAATTTTGATCGACGATCCTTGAAGTGGTGTGTTGGAAGACGTGTGAAGAACACAGGACATGTAGAAATTGATGAACGTCGAGATCATCCATGGATGAAGCATTTTTATCAATCAATTGGAATAAATATTGTGTACGAAAAGCTGGAAAATCATTGCAATTTTGTCACGTTTGTTCCCATATGGAAAGACCTTCTGAAGCAAGGATTTATTGTTCCTCTGGTGGATCCCAAAAAGAATCCATTTTCGCTGTCCTCGCGTTCTTCAGATTCGTAAAGCGAGAGCTGTGCTTTTAAAGCCAGTTGGTTTCGGTAATGAATTTCTTATAAAAATATTACGCAATCGCAGTAGGTAATGTAGAAGAGGCGTATAATTTTATCTAACTGATTAATTAGCATACATAATTATTCGCTAGCTTTGCTGGTTGAAACTTCTGCCGCTTCTTGTTTAATGTCAGTAAAATTTGAGTGAGAACATCAAGCTATTTCAGTAATTTTAGCGGGTGTGATTCTCACTTTTTATTACTAAATTTAAATTCTGTTAACAATTTACATGTACGCATTGAAAAATGTCTGTAAATTTTTACACTCTAAAACGGTCGTAATAAAATCCAAATCAATCGATCTTTCTTTTTAATAAATTAATTCCAGACGCCTGGCGAATTACCTAATAATTGTAAGTGGATCAGTGGATGGTTCTTCTGCTGTAACCATCCACTTACAATTCTAAACCACCAATCGAGTATTTGGCAATCTGATTTTATCAAAGTTTTCATCGAATTCTAGTCATTTGTCAAAATATCCCCTTATCTTCCTGCCTCGGGCGAGTTGATAAAGATTGAGCCTTTATGCGTAATCATGTGAATTTTCTGTTCAAACCATAAAATTTTTAATTATGTAGTTAAACTCCTTATTTAATGAAACTCCTGCCACATGCCCAATGAGTACGCACTAAGGCAAATCTTGTAGGCATTTTGGAAATTGCAAACTAATCTTTAGTAGCTATTCCCACAAACAAGCTTCTCTATATTTAGATTGGCACTACATTGCATAAGGTCGGTTTTAAAAGGGTATAAAAATTTCCAAACCTTGTGACGACAGTTTCTACAAATTTACCTATTTTAATTTAGGAGACGAATGTCGCTATGATGAAGTTATCTAGTATTTTCTCCAATCATGGTTTTATGGTCGTGTAGGTTTTAATTGTTCGGGTCAATGTCAAAAATACTATGCAAACAAATTGTAATACACAATTACGCAAATTATACTTTTATTGATTTATAATCCCACTTCAATCCGTTTTGAACATTTTATATTACAATAAAATTTCACAAAATGTTCCATAAATAATAGTAGTCTTACAATCATTTTATTTTTTGGACAATCCGATGTCCATTTCCACGAAGGTTTAAAAATTACACTTCTCTTGCCGCAGTCACCATTATTCTGTTTACTTCCACGAGTGTCTATAATTTGGGATGTTCGAAAATGTTCATTGGCTTGAAATAGTAATTATTATTTACACTCAAGCAACGGGTCATTGGTTTTCATACGTTTTTTTATTTCTTAAAATGTTAAAATCATCATTTATTTGCGTGTAGCTTGTCCAAGATGTTTTGCTTTTATACTTGCTCACATAAAGCTTGTATATATACAATACAATCACTGTTATAAGCGGGTTACAGGTGTATTAAACAGAACGTATTTTTATCGCACTAATAATTTTTCAAAAACTATAAACTTCCTGTAACATATTTTAGTTTGAAGTTTTACTTATCTCAAGTCTTAACATACTTAATTTCATAATAAATTCTACAATGCATGGTACGTTAAAAGTGCATTTATTTTTCTGCAGGAGTTAAACAGTGTCAATCAAAGTTTAACATCTAAATACACGGTAAATATCCTTGGTATAAAACTGTAATAACATCTAAACATTGGTGTCATTGTATGCGTTTTTGAATGCAGGAAACTTCTAACGATGAAATTAACTTGACAATAAATCCGGTGTTTCTTTTTTAAAGGCAAAGTTGTTATTGAAATTAGTTTAAGGGGAAACAATCGATTTTAAAATTTTACTAATATTCTTAAAACACTGGCCCCTAAAAAAGTTAGCAGATTTAAGTAATTATCATTTATAAATGGGCATAACAAATCTCCATTTATCACAAATCATAATAACAGAATTTTGACTTGCAAGAGAAAAAAGGACACGCCGTGACCTTACACTAAGTCTACACTTTGTCCCAAAAAGGACTCAGACTGAACCAAGTAAATTCTCTGAGTGCATTTTAATAACAATCCCAACTAAACTTACATATCATCCTCAAAGTGGAAACAGTTTGTTTTTAGTATTGTGTCACGTAATCCAGTTAAAAGTTGATTTTTATAAATAAACTTGCATAATCCAAGTTCTTTCGTAAACCATAAATTGTTTTCGGATTTTGAAATTCGTACCAAAACATGTATGTATTTCATTAAATATTGTACAATTTTCAATGTTATTAAAAATTACAGCATATGCACTGTAAATATGGTTAAGCCAAAAAATCACAACATATATATATATATATATATATAATATCATAACTACAAAAAATCAATGAATTGTCTCCGTCTTATGTGTTGTCTTGCTAGATACTTCGCTAATATTATAACATTTCCTTTTACAAAACACAAGGGCCTGTTTTGCCTCCACGTACTAGAATTAATATTACAATAAAATGTTTTATTTTACGTACGAACAAAAGAAAGGAAAAAAAGTAAGTATAATAAATCATTACATAATAACCATATGAATAGTGCGGCGCAATGTATTATTTAACTTAAGACTCTTGAAGCTGAATTTAATAGCATATCATCAGTACATTTTCTTTTTAAAAATCAAGTAAAATTATCACGCTAAATATGCGTTGGTGTGTATTAGTTAACTACTCCAATTCATTAATAATAATACTCACGTGCATTTCATAATTACAAGAAATATAAACAAATAATATAATATAATCAAACGTGAAATCAAAGATAACAAAAACGTAAGTGTACACAGACTATAAATGGATGTGCTTGAAATTGATGAAAAACAAAAGCTATACTCTCACAAAATCATTCGAATATTTAACAATAACAAATTCTGAAAATTGTTAGTTTAAATGTAAGGTATTTCATAAATAATAATAATTATTATTAATTAAATGAACAATAAGAAGCAGTCTATTCTGTGTTTGTGAACTTTATAAAATCAAAATCCTATATATTATTCCTCTTTTAGTTTTTTTTTCACCTGAGTCAGTTCAGCTTATTTATTTCACGTGTGTGCCTTTTCCAAGTTCATGATCAAGATTATAAACACAAATTCCCATTTTTAAAAAACCAAATACTCTCATTTAAGCAGATATTATTTCTTAGAAAGATTTTAACTTTTTAGAAATCCAGTATTTTAAAATTCATTGCAAATTGTTTTTAACTTCAAGGACAATTTTGGTTACACAAAAACCGAAGGAAGCCACACACGTGTAATAAAATAGTTATTTTTGGCATTTGTGTTCATCTACACAGGCATTTACTTGTGAGAGATAAAAATTCAAAATATTTTAGGACAAAAATTATATAGAAGAAAGATTATTAAAATTAAAGGTTTCCATTTTTAACGGACAGGGCTTATACTGCAATAAATGTAGTAAATTAAAGTTTTACCCATCACCTTGTGAATATAAGGTGGAACAATAATAATAAGCTTTGCGTTGTATAATATGTCTTGCCACTGTTGATATTCTTATTTCTATTTTCATTATAACTATGTATATCCCACATTATGTATTATTTTACAAGAATTTTATAGACTCCTCAAAAAAGGTATTACATATTAGTTACCAGAGTCGGCGGTCATCTTCATCATCATCAGTCTTATGATAGATGCACGCATCCGTATAATATTGTTTTACTTTTTACAGGTTTACAAGCACATTTTCTTCGTACAGTCCAATATTAATTAGCTTATCCCAATATTTACAATAAATTCGCATGTATATGTACATATTACGCTCTTTCACACAAATTAAAACGTAATCTTTTACACTGACGACTGAATGAGTGAGAGGATCCAAAATACCATGATTTTTAGTTTTGTCCCTTCTCTTCTTCCTTTTGCACACATGCGCATAATTACAAGAATTAGTTGCTTACATATAATTACACATTATGCATGTACTTATTTACGAAACCTTTTCTTATAATCACTATTACCGCGGAGGAGGGATCAACGAGATATTTTTTGCAAAATCTCTCAAGAAATTATTCACTCTCTGTATATCCCTGATTTTAAACCGGGACAATCAGCTCATCAGTTCTTTCTAAATCGATAAGTGATAATGGAATAGAATTATCGTAAATGATAGTACAAGGAAATAAATAGCGAACGATTATATCGATTTTTCGAATTGCAATGAATCTCGTATAAAGACGTGTCTATCGCAGCGGATCCACGAATTTTCATATAAGTATTTCGAATTGATAAAAAAACGTTAATAACACAAAATTTTGGAATTTAGGTACTTTAGAATGTAAAACTGTGGAAAATGTTTCAAGAGGTGTAAATTGGTTGGATGTAGCACTACATACATTGTACTGCTATTTATACTGATTTTGTTTGAATTAGAAGAGAGCTAAATATATGAAGAGACCCAGAATATTTTGTGTACCTACGGGAAAAGTTTTCAAACTCCATATAATGTTCTACACATTTATCTCTGGTGTGTAGTTCATTTGTATTAATCATTTCATATATTACAAGAATATAGTTAATTGAGGTTTTCTATGTTCTGATGAGCTACTTTATCATTCAGTTTTATTATAAAAAGAAAACATATACGCTCTCTAGTATTCAGATTTCCACAAAGAGGGGCATAAACTATAGCGTTTGATATTACCCCTCATTTGAATAGGCTTGTAGCATCTAATTATATATAGTTGTAAGTATAGGGAATTACAATTTGCATACCGAAACCGAAAGTTAACTTGAAAGAAGTTCTTTTTAGGATAATTATGTAATTATACACAAATACATATGTACTTCCTCATGTATAGTAATCGTGGACTTAATAAGGGTAAATATATATTGAAGCCTCTTTCGAACAATATTAATATGGTAGTAATATAGCAATAGTAGGGAGAATGTAATTATGCGAGTTCCTTATACATTCTAATATCTATGTACATTATTGTTTTTGTTAGTAATAACATCCACGATGGTATAATGTGAAGATTATGTTCTCTTACAGTTGTGATAAATCCATAAAAATCATTCACAAGTTACTATATATGTATATATATATATTTATAATAGTCTCTAGAGTGTGTGGTGGGCGAGAGGCAAAATTTTGTTTTGTTAAAATATGCACTCCTGATATTCAGTACATTCGTCAAACTTGGAACCATCTGCCAAGCGAGGAAGAATTTCCATCGACAACGAGTCCAGGACCAACGCTGCCACCAAACCATTTTCGGTATGTGGAGTCCAAGTCTAATGGCGAAGTGCCGAGGGAGGAAGGTTCCGTGGACATACTACTGTAGTGACCATCATGAGGCATCGTCATCATACTCATACTGATAGTTGAGCTGAGGGAGTTCATTCCATAGTTGAGCAGAGATCCAGATGAGTTACTGTTACTACTAGAATGCATGTTGTTGTTGTTGTTATTACTGAGACCACCGCCAGGATGACTAAGTTTACTGCTCACATTTGAATTGTTGACACCCAAAGGATGTTGTTGGTAATGTTGATTTTGATTGGACGAAATGGATGACTTGGATTTTGAATGACTTGAACTTGTCGAATTTTTACGCGATGACGAGGAACTTGTTGTAGGACAGCAACAGCAATAGCAGCCTGTAGAGTCAATAAAAACATTGGATTTTAAATTCTCATGTAAACCTTTTTTTGCTTAAAGTATTACATTTTTCTCTGCAGCTCCAAACTTTTTTCCCTTTCATATAGTTTATGTTTAAAAAAACATTACAAATTTCTCCAAATACGAAAATCATGAAATTTCCCTCTTGTCGGTTGTAATAATAATTGCAATTTTTTACTCTCCACGCAGTAACATGCTCAAAAGTAATCACTACAAATTTTTAAAATAAAAACCAAGCAAGTTTCAACTCACGCAAAATATTTCACTTCACGCTAAAGCATTATCACTGAGGAGGACTTGTAAGGAGGAAGTACATACACACATAAAAGTAAAGCTCTATACAGGATTGTAAGCTCAAAGTAAAGCTAATGTAGTCACGCCAAAAAAACCCGCACATTCATTACAAGCATATTTGACAGAGATTCTATGGGTCTGACTGAGTTACTTCCACACTCATGCACATAGATATACCAAATAAGGATGCAGCTTTTACCTCAGGGAAAACCTGCCTGATTTCCTAAATACCTCGTATCTTACCTGGATCCTTACATTTAGCAATAATAGCAAGAACTCAACCATACAAACCATTACAAACCTATATCTGCTGACCATAGCAACCACTTTACTAGGAAATGAGATATAAATGCATGTGTACAAATTAACTTGACAATCTCAAAGGATACATGCTCCTGTCATTAACGTACACATGTAAGTTTCATGTGCTTGGAAATTTCGACGATTCTCATCTGAGCATTCCACACCATCGAAGATCCACTCATTTAAAAACGTACTCATATAGGGAGAAAGAGAGACTAGAAACGAACTTGCTCAGCCCATATCTGTTTAGTTACTAAATTCCGTGTGGAACTCATCAGCTCTTCAAGTTGAGTATGTATACATGAAGGAGGATGAGGATATGAAGGGCAGCGGATGGAAAAAATTCCATGTGAGAAAGTTGCAAGAAAACATAGTGTGGAGGAATGGCGTATCGTTTCAGCATGAAAGGCCTCTCACTACATGTACATATAGAATTTCCCAAAGAAAAAAAGCAGACCAGGCGTATTTTAAATGACACACGAACTCAAACTATACCCGCAACTTTATAGCCAAGTCTTAAGTTTACCAACCGCTAACAGTTTGGTTCCTTCTGTTCTCTTTTTCTCTCTCTCACTCTCACGCTCTCTCACACTCTTTTTCTTCACGTAAACTCTCGAGTCTTAAAGAATCTGCAGAAAGAGAGAGAGAGAGAGAATGCCTTTCAAACCGTTCATTATATGAAACCATGAACCTTGCTTTTACTCTTCATTTCATTTGAGCAGCAGAGAGACAGAAGACGAGGGAAGCATTAGCAAAGCTTCTGCAAGCCACTGAACCAATGTAATAATACACGGAGTAAAAAAGAACGTCAAATTTTCCATTGACACATTTACTTTTTGTTTCCAAAACTCGCCTGTATTGCCACGGGATTTTTTTCTCTTTCCTGCAAAGGCAGGAGAAGCGTGTCCATAGCTATAGATCTCTGTCTGTAGAGTACATACAACCATGGTCTTATCGTTAGTCACAGTGACGTCCATTAAGACACGGAAACATCACTTTTTTAAGACCTCCTGGCTGTCCTCCTGTGAGACTCTCTCTCTCGTCTAACTTGGTGACTAGCCCTCCCTTCCCTGCTACCACAACGTAAATATATAAAGGAGGAACTCTCCATTCGTCGTTTTGTCATTTTCATCATAGTAACTTCTAACTTTTATAAAATTCCCTTATTCCCACTTCCATGAATAGCATTTTATATACATAAATGAGCATCTCGAGAAGAATCCCATATCTTTTATAAATGAGGACTTGTGTGTGTGCACTTTTTCTACAAGTCAAGCCCTGCAATTTCTTTTTGACCTTACTGATTTCAGTGTATGGTCGTATATACTCTATCTAGTTGGTACATATCTACAATAACAAATGCATTGAAATGGTCCAAATATCCAGGTTGTACGTTCAAAATACATCCATAAAGTCCTCCTTGGCTACATTTGCCCTTAGCACCGAAAGGAATGTCCTTCCGAGGAGACAGAAACAGATGAAGGTATACGAAGGTTTGGAAAATCTTGCAATTCGGTTTTTTCCCTTCATTTCCTATCTACGTGTCTCTCTAGAGAAGGGCAAGTAGAAAACTTACAAGGTCTCTCGGATCCGAGGAATAGATGTACAATCTACATATATAGAATTGTTGGAGGTACTCTTTCCTGAACTCTAAGGACATACGTTAGAGAATGGTTAGTGGTGGGTACAAAATACAATGCTCATGGTTGGTGAAGTAGTAACAAGCGGTAGTAGAGTAGAAGCAGCAACTTACTTCCTAGCTACTGATTCAGATTGGGTTTTGCCTCTGCCTCCTGCCTCTCTGTAGTATGTGTTCGGTAAAGAAAAGCCGTCACCCTAATGAATCGACATCTCGATCTCATGATAAAGAAGACAAAGCTTCTATTCCTCCCCATCGGAGTCCTTGGTTTCCTCAATGCTCGCGTGTGCTTCCTACCAAAAAGTTTTCATTTTGCCAAGCCAACCATTGCTGGGAGTAGTAGGAGCGGGCGTAGTAGAGAGAGAGAGAGCCCAGGCATACTACACTGGACCTACTAAAAACCTAAAGCCTGACTCTTTCACACGTACCTACATTACTTGTACTATTTCCTCCAGCTTTGTAACGCCTGTCTGGCATCATCATCATGAGAAAGAACCAGAGAAAGAGAGAACATCCAAGCAATGCAATAGACGTTCCTTTCATGGCAACACGCAGTCCTAAAACTCGCGAATGTAATGGCGTTGCTCACGTAATGAACGATGCCAAAGCGGATTTTCCCCAGTAGAAAAAACGCGCTCTCATCTATCTCTCTCAGTCTCCCAAACATGCATAGTATACATAACCATAACTAAGTGAGCCGAACCACTAGAACTCTCACCGACCCTCTATCTAAGGCTAAAACTCAAAAGATGTAAAAACTTTTTCGGCAAAGCTTGAAAAAACACTAACATCATTACCTCTTACGAAAAGGAATGCAAATTTGCAAAATGATGAGGTTACTCAATCACACTTGATATAAAAACCAATATCGGAACTTGAAACTAAGGTTTCCTATGATATAGACCGTCAACATACTTGGAGAAGTATCTTATGCACTTAGGTAAATCCGGACTAAAGATAGAAAAATGTTCCACATAATGGGTAAATGTTGCCCTTGTGATCACTGCCGTCCCACTAGTGGTCCTGTCGGCTTTCCATCCCTTTCATAAAGGACCATATCAAATCAATCTGATCTATAAAATAGGGAAAAGTTGAGGCTTTAAGACTAATGTCATCAGACTTGAAGACGACGTGTAAGGGAAATGTTCCTTCTAAATCAGACCTACATAAATGTCGCTAAACAATAATGGAGGGCAGAGTCCCCATAAAACCTCCCAATTTCTCCTAACTAGGATTCTTACTTACACATATAATTCTTATCTATTGGATTTCTGCTGTAAAACTCATCAAACTGCCGGAATCCTTTCTCCTTCTATGTCACGCCTCACCTATAGGGTAAAAGCCTTCTTGTTTTGCTTCATTTACAGTATATAGTACACTCTTACATTACATATAATATCTCCTCGTTCCACAAAAACAAGCCTCCATCGTTCTTAGCTACCATAGACTTTTAGCACATAACATATATATGTATACCTATACATTATAATTATACATATATTCTTTTACTAAAAGGTACTACAGGCACAGAAAATCCAAGAACTACCATAGAAAGTACACTTGAACAAGCCGACGATGTAGAACCCGGTGAGCAAACAAAAGTCTGTGTATTCAACGCTGACTATCAGTACAAGCCATGCAGGACTTGATATTTAAGAAGAACAAGTTCACACTTAAATAGGTAGGTATGTATACTAAAACCATATCTGCGTAGATAGTGTCACAAGTTCTTTATATACACAGAATTATCCTCATGCTGAGAAAGTAAATCTACATTTGGATTTCAACATGTCGACATTGCCCCTCTCTTGAGTAGGAACTGGATGTAATGGCAAGACGGAGCAGGACTGTTCCTAATACCTTCATGCTTGTATAGGTATATGTACATAAATCAATGTATGGGGTGCCGTATATAACATTATTACAATAGCGGTAGCCTCCTTTTCTTATTGTCAGGAGCGATGAGCATTCTGTTGGTCGGGGTGTCAGGCATGGTCCAAGGCAAAGTTGAATTCAATGCCTAATTCTCATCTGGTGTGCCAAACGGAGGATTTATTAGGGCGTTTGGGTTTGGGCAAACTGCAGAACAATACAGTTCTGGAAAACGAGCAGGAGAACCATTTCGGATTATTGAGGCCATCAGAGGTCAATAACAAAACTGTATGGTAGAATCCATTCATGTGTACATACATAATACATATAGGCATATAGAATACATTGAATACATGTACATTTGTCATCTATACTTTACATAAGGGCCAGGGTTTGTATATTATGGTACGTATCCACCACATAACATGCTTCACTTGTGCAATAGCTCAAAAATCTCATGCCTTTCTAACCCACAACCTTATGCATTTGAAAAGTCTCTCTATTATGATCCGTACTTTCCCCGTATACACCCAAAACCTTGTCATGCAATAAACTTGAATCCCACGGAGGAGCATGTAGACTTATGTAGACTATGTATGTAATAGGATCATCTTGATATTAAACTGCTATATAAGTGTACCCATTGGATAGCATATAAACATGTTAACCTGAATGAACAGAGCACAATCAAGTTGCAAAAGTAATATTGCACTTGTACAAGTATTACAAACTCAAAGCTTTCCAAAGTGAACAAACAATAAGGACTCAACAGTGCGCGGTGATCCCATCAATTCCACCCTCACAAAGAAATCCTCTGCCCAATAATGGAGAGGAGAAGAATATTCTTGAAGAAGAAAAAATAATACTGTTTTGGATAGGAAGGAAAACCAAGGCAAAATTCAAGAATGCTCACCTTTTCCCAATGAAATTGATAGCCTATTTTACCTTTAAATTTTACATACAAAAGATACCACATGCTTCCATACGCTCCAAACGCTATTTGCCTTTCAAGAATTTCTCGTCAATAAATTTTTTCTTATTATTACTATCTGCCTTAACTACTTGAAAATCTAGGTAAGAAATTATGAATTCTTCTATTTTTTTTACCACAAGGGATAATCAAGGAATACGAGAATATCTCCCTGCAGTTCCAAATATGACACACATATATCTCATCCGGAAAATTTTCATAGCGTATAGTATGAACTATGAAGTAAAATAATGGTATCCTACAGGCACACACATACCCCATCAAATTCTCATAATCAAAACTCAATTCATGGCAATTTTTCTTGAGATTTTGAAATTGGACACACGAGTCTTGTAACAACAAGAATTGTCTCACTAGGACAATCCCTAACGTCTAACCCTAATATTATCTTCATTAAGTACCATTTCTAAGTAAGTAATGCTATCTTAAGGACCGTTGCCATTTTTTAATTTAATTTGAAATCTCGACATTGCATTCATTCCAATAATTACGAGTCAAATTTCAAAAATGCACCAACTTTATTCACTATGACATGCCAACGCGTACCAAGTACATTCACGTAGAAAGCTTGCTCATTATATGATAAAATTACCAAATAATTCCAAGCCCATGAACGCGAGGCGCTCCACACCATATTTTCAACCTTATATGTATTTCCCCATAACAAAGTAGATATTGACGGAAATACTCGTCTATTTCCCTCCACGCCATTCTTACGGTATAGGCATTTATCATACTTAAATCCTACTTATGACTCCAACTCCTCCGAGGGGAGTATAGAACCACAATTTAGATATTTACTCCTATGGTTAAAATAAGAAGCCACAAGACGTTCTCCATGTGTAAATCTACTTAAATTGTATTGGTAAGACGCAGACAGAAAAAGAGAGAGAGAGAGAAGACCAAAGAAAGTACACAAGTAATGAATGTACAGGCCAGCTCAAGTAAATAGTAAATGAAAAAAGCCGCACAACGAAGGAAAAACACCTTCTACTACATTGAACCGTGACTTGTCAGTGCACATTGCATGACCCATCATCCTTCGTTAGTTCTTAGGCCTCAATTGGGTGGACGTGGATTGGGTTTTATCCAGATGTCTATATATATATATATTATGGGGTACAAATAGCTATGTACTTACGTACAGACTACATACATACAGAAGGACGTGGACATGTCACAAGAGAGGATGGCAAGCCAGACAAAAAATCTTGAGCGGAAAGGTGCATTTACACAGATTTTTCTCATGTCAAAGGCTCCAAGACCAAAAGTATTGTCAGACCTAAAAGACGGATAGACATGGCCTGTGTACATCGAAACCATTCAGTTTCCATTCTGTCCAAGAACCAGCCTACCATTTGAATTTAAATTTGAGAAGAAGTGGAAATGACGGTTCAGTGGATTTTAAATATTTCTAAAGCTCAAGATGAGAACAGCACACATATACTAGATGCACCAGTACACTATCCATATACATAAATGAATCTACGGAAACACTGAAAAAAGCAAAGACCTGCGACAAGTTTCTCTTGAAATTCAACTATAAACTAACTATTCACACTGAAAATCCTCAACCTTTCCGGACGGTATTCCATACGTGCAAATGCATACTCTGTCATATGTATTTGCACAGGAACAAATGCTTCTAGAGTTAATCGACTCTATATCCCTTTAGTATGTAATGTATGAAGTGAAATCGTGGGTTACAGATAATACCCGGCGAGCCATAAGAGAGAGAGGAAGAGAGAGAGAGATTCCACCAACCGAAACACGAGAATAGCTTAAGGTACTTTAATGAAGCCCCATGTACTTACTACTAACTCTATAAGATATAAAAGGAATACGAATCCTTCAGCAAACCATCTGGTTCTCGATGAATGGTTCTCTATTCTGCAATTCTCATTCCAATGGAGACTTTACCCGAAGAGAGAGAGAGAATGCAGAATCTAGCTCCATTCAATAAGAACGATAAGCTACGATACAAACACTTTTGCATGATTCTCACCTTACTCCTACCGTTTGCTCCTACTGTTACAACTTTCCTAAAGCTCCCCTTCCATTTACTTTTAAGATCCAAACTTGTGTCGCTTCATACAATGAGAAATTCCTCATGCCACGCATATCCTCTTGCCAATGCAAGCGCACATCCTTTATCAGATATCTACAAGTTACATAAAAAGCTACCTTTACTTCTCCAAGGGAAGAATCAAAAACATTTGAAAATCTCGTACTCTACTCATAAATGTAACCATATCGTAAAAATGTACTGAGACAGCAGAATCCTACAATATTTCCATTGTGTTATCCTCAAGAAACTTGTGCTTTTAACTCCACACATTTAGTTTTGAAAGCTTGTTGAAATCTGTGGAGTAAATTCCTACAAAACCATAGGAAAATCTCGAGACTGACCATGATAAAGTTTATTGTTTGGTTACCACCAATGCAGTGCTCAAAAAAAGCTAAGAGAAAATCATAATCCTCCGTTCGATATATGTTACCAAAACATCATGTTTCTATATATGTACAGATGTATGGGCGAATGGTGCAAGAGTAGCCGAGACGAGTAAATAAGAGCAAAAGTAATGACGACAAGGCCTAGAGAAAAGGATGAGGTAAATCGGACCAGGGGCTGAAACATGTGGCCATGTCCTCACAGAACCGCAAGTGTTTTTCAACACAAGGAGCAGCTCAGGAAAAAATGTCAAGAAAATACGATGAAACATGAGCTTATGATGAGCTGCTACTACGAAGTGCCATACGACTGCTGCATGGTTCCACTATAACTACCAACTTTACCAACACAATATGTTCTCCCTGCTCCTACTTCTCACAACTTGGAAAAACCAACCAGTCAGAGCATTCCCATTAGTTTGGATGATGGAGGTAGTGGTAGAAAGCGTGAATACTTATGAATTCATATTTTATGGCTGCAGAAATTATTGAAACAGTTCCTCCAACAAGGGTACTATTCCTCACGTACGTATTTTTTTAATACGCAAAAACTATTTTGGTGCAGATAGGAATACGTTCCCAAAATGTTACTTGAAATTGTAAATTATGGGTAATTGGAAATCAAGAAGGATTTCCAATTCTACCATATGAGAAACAAGAACAGTAGTAAAATTTGATTTAAATTAGTGACTAAAACACACCGAGAGAGAGATAAATTACTTGGCATCTCCTGCCACTACTGCCTGCATTCTCTCCCAACTTGCCTCGTTCGTGAATGCTAAGGCTTAGACCCAAATCGAAATTGAATGTCCTCATCCCCAATGCTTTGTTGTTGATATCGTAGAAGCAGAACCATTCACATCATTATCATTTTCATTATACGCCTGACTCCATCATACATAGGTACATGTATACAAATATCCTACCTTCTACATGCAATTCTTGTATACTACAGTGGAACGTACACACACCATCCTTCAAGTCAAAGCCAGGCAACATGTACAAATATGTACATATTCATGAAGACTTCATACGATACCCACATGTCTGCTTCTAGACCTTCTCACAGTTGTTAACTCTGTCAATAGTGAAGATTCCATCCTTGGTTCTTCTCTCTCTCTCTTTGCTCTCCTCACAACCATATATTATAAGCAAGTATTCCGCTACAAATACTACTCATTTGCTCGTTTGTCCGAAGTTCTAATTGTGAGTTATGCTGATTCTCTTTGCTAGCGAGAATCCAATCCGTAGCCATTGAAGCATCTGTTGTTGAGAGGTCTGTGTATAGATATTGATGGTAGAGAGAAAGAGAGGCCAATTTAGAATAATCCTTCTTTTATGGAAGAAAAAATAATTGAACTGCAAATGTCACTTGTGTGTTCCTCCCCATCATCGTCATCTCTATCTCCAAGACTCGCATCACTTGCCACTTGTTCCCCTTTACACGCTTTTTCTCACTTTGCCTTACTATAATGCAATCTGTGAATCGTTACCATCAAAAATCATCGCTCCGCGATAATTTAATGCTGTCGCGTAGGGCGGCGTCAGCCCACCACACCGTCCCCCTAAACC
>JAQFXU010001067.1:0-34764 GCA_034693705.1 Spatulosminthurus flaviceps
TTTTCTCACGTACAGACTTTTTTGAAGGATTACAGACCCTATGTGTGTCGCTTCTTAAAGACTAAATGTATGCACAGTAATTGATTTGAAGCTTGAAAGGACTCGAGAAAACAACCATGACAAAAAATGCTCAAAATTACTTTACCACTTCCTATCCTTCCCACCTCCAACGCCATGATTACAATTAGATACATAGTGTAAACGCATTCTAATTTAATTTATACATGCAAGTATGTCCGGAAAGTACATGGGTTGTACTTTTGTACACAAAAGTACTTAGTAACCATCTTGTGGTTTAGCATGCTTTCGTACTATGAAGCACGAATTAAGGTCAGGAAAATGCAAGTCAAAAAATTCGATTCATGAAAAATCCATCAAGAAGTCAAGAATCAATAGTGGAATATGGCCGACAAAGAATGTTCCTCTGCTTGTGGATTTTTATTTCAGAGTAGCTAGCTCTTGTATCGTATCGTTGTAGGATATCATCTGCTCGGCTTCAAGATCATTGGCATCACTACTACAGCCCCCGTACAAATAAAAGTTGTCATATAGATCGTATTCAATAAATGTAAATCTATATTTAGTGTGCTACACGAAGATTTATATCTAGACAAAAGCTAAAACACGTACTTTCTTTATATATTAGCAGTGACCGAGATTAATTTGTCCATTTTTGGTGTTTAAGCCCTTTCGAAGGTACAATATAAATTATATATACGCATTATGAATTCACATTCTTATCCTTCTCCAGCACTACACAACTAATTTTAAATACTTAGACACTTGACTGTAATATTTACAAAATTATTAATTTTAATGTTCTATTCATCTGCAACACATTTGGAATGAAATACCTCTTGGTACACTTAGAAAGTAAATACATTACTTGATTGGCACTCTTCCAAATATTCTGCAATTTCTCGACAAACTTTTGAGTCTTCCTAGAGGAGACTCACTGACACTGAGCCATGAATAGTATGTTAACTGTTAATAAATGTCTGAATTGCATTGAAAATACCTGATATTCTCTCAGCTAATTTTTTATTTGTGAGATTGATATATACGAGCTATGAAGAAATATTCATGAAAAAAAACGTAGACCTTATGAGCATGTTACACAACTTGTTCACACATTCCATTGTAGCACATAATCGTGCACAATGCATCATGGTTCAAAACAGCAATAAGACGACGACTGTAAATAGATCAATCGTGATCCAGAATTCGCCTAAAAACTCTTTCCGACGGTGTAGGTACAATTGTAATTAGTCCCTGTATATGGTGTGCTTTTATGAAAATGCTTGTATGTAGATATGTCTGCGAAACTGTGGGTTATCCGTAATTACACAGTCAAAGAGCAGGTAAGAAATACTGTACATACAAAAAATCCAAGTAAGCGCCAGCATGGCTAAGCTAAATTCTAAAATTCTATAAAAAACATAGAAGGAAAAAATGCATTCAAAATTACCATCTAAACTTGGTGGTATGAGACTATCAAAGCTACAATGATAATTGAACCGTACGAATCGTCGATTCAAGTGACAGGACTGAATGCACAAAGAGTAGCGAGTGATAGACGTACTAGATTAAAATCCTGACTGATTCCAATTTAGAGTGAGCTAGTAAATACATACCTTTTCTGAAAGGGCAGCATTCTAATGAAAATTTACAACTGTGTCTCTGCTGTTCGGTTCCGTCTCTTCATTATGTACACTAGTTCAAGGAGCAACTATGTATACATGTATTCTAAGGCCTCGGATCAATAGGCACGAATAACAAGCGGCATATGAGGGTAAACCCCAATCTGTTTTTGCAATAAGCTTTGCTCACAAATTTACAAGCAAACACTAAATTAGTTCCTTCTGAATACATTCAAACTGAAGGAAAGGAATTTATTTGTCATTTTGAGAATTGGTCACAAGCACAATCAATTGCATAAAACGTCGATACAGTACAGAGTACGCAGATACCCACAGGCATAAACCAAGAAGCTGTTTTGCAAGTTTTCCTCCGTTATATGTGTAAATGTTAACTAAATGAGAGGGATAGGAGCAATCATTTGATTATTCAGACGACTTTAGTATTTCCCTTGTAGTCAAGAAAATACCAACAGCTCCACCAATTCCTTTCTATTCATCCTTAATCTCCGGCACGATTATTTTCCTTTTAAGTACATTCCAACCAAGTCTCAATGTTTACAGTTACTTGATATTCGCAATATGTCCCCAATTAATTCGAGACTTCCATCAATATTCTACCACTGATGCTACATATGTAATTAATTTCATTTTCTACGTTTTCATACATCTGAGCTCCGGTGAGCAAACATGAACAACAAAGAAAATTTTCCCCAGCCCATTTGCTAAATTACATCTGAAGGGGGATAAATAACATATTTCGGGAATTTTATTAAAATATGTAGATACTATTGGGTTATGAACTTAATTCTTCGTGTAAAAGAATTTGCACCCGACCCAAGAAAAGTAGCAGTCATTTGTAAACCTGTATGGATCACTAAACCAGGAACCATTGTATTAGGTAGAAATGAGAAATGAATCGGACTTCGGAATCGGATCCCTCTCCTTACATGTAACGATATACGATAGTAATGACGTAATATATTTCGATCTCAACATTGCAGTCTCAATAAAACAACGCACGACCTTTCTCGACATTCTTGTGTAAGAAGAAATAACCCAAACAATAAACAAATCGAATGACTAATTCTGCTCAACAATTTCAAGAATTCTTTTTGATCCTAGCTTTTAATTTTGATTACGTTCCATGAACTCAACTACGTTTCACTTATCCAAGAATTTACCAATATAGAATTTATTTGCAGTTTCACAACTCTTTCTGGATGGAACAATGTTTAGGTAAGCGAACCTTCTATCATGCGTGCCAAATTGATCTGTCGCTATCCTCGTTTCAAGTAATTTTTGTTCATTCTTTCAAATTCTGAGCCGTCATGACTTCATGAAAACTTGAATCTTTGAAAAATTTCCACAACTGGTAACCCTCTCGTCAAGGCGCTTGGAATGTTTGGGTGAGCACATATTTGATCTTATTTGACCAATTTCCCAACTGTAATCTGTCATCGTGGACAGCATAAATATTTATAACATTTATGCCGTCGCCGTCTAGTGTAGCTTATTATTTACTAAAAATTGTGATCAAGAGCCTATGGCTCGGTATCCGTATCCTGAATAAATAAATAAATAAAAAGTTCCACAAGCTTTGAAAATTATTACCAGTGAAGTGCAAAGAAAAGCCTCGAAATATGTTAAGAAACGATTACTGCCAATGATTAAGAAAGTCAGAAATCTGTAACATTTAAATATTTAAAATACTACGCTCAATCAAAAAAGTTTTGTCTGAGCTTCATAGAAAAGAATTTCAGGAGAAACTCCAAAAACTAGGCTTAGAGTATTAAGCCTAAATACTTGGGCAATTAAAGTCAGCATAGGTACTCGATTACGACACGTTCGTAAGTACAAGCTTATATAAAACTGATGTGACGTGGAGAAGAGAAAGTGCTTTAACAAAACCCAAGTGAATAGTTGGACGGAAAGTGTTGTAATCCAAACCATGTAATAGGCCTACTCGTACGAAACGTCGCAAAGCTGGCGAAGTTTTAATATCTACAATATACAATTATTATTATACTTATAGTTGCTGCTGTGTGCACTCGAGCCCGTTATAGTACTATTGTGTGTACCCCATCGAAGTGAACGTAAAAGTTCAAGTTTTCTTGTGACTAAATAAAAACTTTTGAGTGCATTCGAGGAAAATAATTTTGTGCTCAAGACTCCCTTTCAATAAAACGTTGCTGATCTCGATAAGAAAATACTAAAAGCATCGACACGTACATTACACTACACTAACTCCATACCTACAATAAAGGGTCGTTCAAGTATTTCATAATGCAAAATTCGGTCAATTTAGACCCCGACCAGCCCCGCGTAACGCAATTTTGCATACATACCAATGTTGTAGGTATTGCCCGTAACGCTGTGCGACCCCTACCACCGACCCCGCTAGGGTTATGAAATACTTGAAAGTCCCCTAATTGTACAGATGAAATCAACGGGCACATACAAGAAAGACCCAAAGTTCGAAGGACATTCTTCTCATGAAATGATACCTACACATCCGTATGTATGTAAATGCAATCACATAAACTTGTTCACAACTTGTTCCAATTACTTTGCCTTAATATGAACAACATACCTTGGCTCTCATCTCTCATTCACTATACTAGACGTTAGATCCTTTTATGAACATTCTAACGCTAAGCTTACCCTATAGTTCCGAATATTTACATGTGTCGTCCTTTGTTTGTACACTTATTCTAATAATAGTAATAATTCTTGATTTTGTAACTACTAAAACCCGCCCAAGCTTTTGGGGCATCCTGAACAGAGAGCGGTTTAGTGAAGAATAATTCATTGGAAATGACCAGTCATTGCAATCATCGCATTGTAGAAAAAATGTATAAAGATTCATTTGAAACGGAATTCAGTAGGGATACCCAGGTTGCCATTAAATATACACTAGGCACTCCTCACTGTTCCGTAACTTTGCAGAAAGAGGATACCGCCAGAGTAGAAAAAAAGAATTACCCCATGTGAACGCAGCACAAGTACACAGACCTAGGTCAACTTTACTGCCTAAGTTAAAAGAATTCATAATAATGCAGTGACCGTTTTTGAGTGTAAGATTCCAATAACAATAATTATCAGAAATATGCATGGCAGTTGAAAAAATACGCAAATATCCGGTCCGGAACTTCAGTATTATCAGGCAAGCAAGGAAACTTTCTTACCTGATAAATAAATATCCAAGCAAGCGTTTGTCATCAAGTACCTAGCTAGCCGCCCTAAACCATACAGCACCCATTCATTTTCTGGAATAACCTGTGAGAAGTCACGTTAAACCCAATGGTTTCGGCAAGGACATCCAGTGATCACCTTAGCCTTCACAGATTTAAATCATGTTTACTCTTGCAGATGCACCTACGACATTGAAAGCGACAAGGAGGGAATGACACATTCTTACAGGGTATATTACTCAAAGGGTATCCCAATGAATCAATATTCTTCAAAGGCTAGGCTTGAGAATAAGAACTAAAGGGCAGTATATACTGAAATGAGGCAAAATATTCAAAGTGCCGTACACAGGTACAGGTACCCCATTAAAATTAGTATTATCAGCAGGCAGTGGCACTATGATAAAAGGCCAAATTTAAGTCGCGGTTCAATTACAAATGTAAATGACTTGATTACGAATAATATTACATACTACAGTACCCTGCAACAGCAAATAATTCTAAAGCTCAAAGAAAATGTTTTAAACCATGATGAAGTATGTATTCCTTTTGGGAATTTCGAAAATAGAAACCTTGCCTGAACTTGGCAATTTCGCCAGTACAGAAGCTACTACTTTGGCAGTGCACCGAACCAGAAATTCTCTAGGTTTTCGGCCTTTATAGATTCAGATATTTAGGGTAAGAAAACTGCTTGCGTCCAAAAGAGTTCTCTTCCCTGCCGACCTACATACCCAAATTGAGAAAGGAACAGATCCTTTGGTAAATATGGGATACCTTTATATATTTCAACTCACTCAGCCGAATTTACTTTGTAGTAACATTTTACTGAGCGTTAAGGACGCAAACCCAATAAAATACAACAGAAACAGAAAAGCAACGACAAAACAATGTGTAGGGTCTCCTTTTATTAGTCTCATCGTGGAAATACAGGCTAAAACATAATCCCTGAATAAAATG
Organism: Spatulosminthurus flaviceps; assembly: GCA_034693705.1. Taxonomy (NCBI): domain Eukaryota; kingdom Metazoa; phylum Arthropoda; class Collembola; order Symphypleona; family Sminthuridae; genus Spatulosminthurus; species Spatulosminthurus flaviceps. The sequence goes on from JAQFXU010001067.1 coordinate 5,786, forward strand.
GTGGTTCGGGGTCAGGTGTCAGGCCTAAATTATTGTGGGTTTTCTAACACATTTTAAAAATAGCACGGCTTATCAAATACAGTGCGAAGGAGGGAGTAAACGGTTCTCCAGAGTGCTTTGAATAGAAATGGAAATAGGTTGCATTAGATTTACAACCCTCGACCTCAGACATGAAACATGAACATAAAGACAAATCCAAGTCATGTTATTAGTTATTTCCATGCACCTTTTTGACCATAATAGGTGCTTAAAGAGCATATTTTCCCTCGATAAACATGACATGACCAAGGCAAATGACTAGCGCTTAGTGAGCTAAACATAGTTGATGCTGTCTGCCATGGAATCCTTGAATGTCGGTATAGTTACATGCTTGACAAGGGAAGAACAAAAAGTACATAGTTGACTCTTTAAATTTACTTACCCTGCTCCACAGAATGGCCTACTTGAAGAAGCACCGCGGGAACAATCCACAAAAGACGGAGGTAGCCGGACATCCTGACTCTAAATGATCAGTTTATTTTTTACTCTTGTAAAGACTGCAAAACTGCAAATAAAATATGATGACGAGACTCAACGACAGAATCTTCCCGTCCAGTACTATAAGCTCCTCTCAAATCCGATAACTTGGAGGAATCGACGCTTTCGAAATAATCAATGGAGCAAGAGCCAATCGACGATGGGACATCGCAACAAATAATATGATGGAAATCCAAAAGAAGAAATTTCAATTTAAAAACGAGCACTCCAACATTTCCTTTTTGCTTTGATTCACTCGAAATCCTCTCCTCTAATCTATACGAAGTAGAAAAAGTTCAAGTAGATTTCACAAAAATAAAAAAAATTCCAGGTGTAAAAATAAATCTCTTCGATTGTTATCTCCTTTGAAAGTAGTGGGGACGTGCAGTCAAAACGCGAAGCTTCGTATTTTTTTGTTTCCCTTTCCTTGCTTCTAGAAAATTAACACATCGCAAACTCTTCTTATTTTCTCTTGAAAAGATCTCTTTATTAGAGATTTCCTTTACCAGGTAGTTCGCCCTTGAGTACTTTTACGTCGATTGGGAACACGAATCAATTCCCTCGACTAATTTCTTCCTAGTTAAATTATTCAAAAGATTCTCGAATGGAGCAGAATATCTTTCGACGCCTTCAATAACGGTATCTAGCTCCTTCCAACTTTCGCTACCTGTGAAGTGAACAATGTTCCTATGTAAATAATGTTACTTTTCTAAAACTTGATGTTAAGCGTGACAACTCCAGCCATTTGATTTGCTTGCAATTATTATAGGCCAGTGTTGCCCAAACACGGGTTAATGGGAATCACCACCACTTGTTGCAGTAATGATTCGAGCCTAGCGACGGCTTGAGTAAACAAATTTTCACCAGTTTCCAGTAAAAAATACAAATGTTACCAACTGCTCCTCTTCACTTGATAAAGCAAGCATCCCAAGAATTTCCAAATGTTGTCAAGGTGCTTGTTGTGAACAGCGTCGAATCAGAAAAATTCAAGAGGAATTTTTTTTCAGCCAGATCACAAAGAGTCAGATGCAGTAAATTTCTACTCGGACAAATCCAATCTACAGCAAATGGCTTGGAAATGAAATCCTTAAATAAATTCCCTGTCTTCACGTAATATAAATAAATCTGTCGATTAATTAAACTAGTCTATTCCAATTCTCGATCGCTTTGGACTCCGCCGCAATTGGATGTAACATCAATCAACCGCACTTGATAAAATTCATTCACTTTCGGTTCTGCTTTTACAAACCAAAATAACTCCACTGTTTTAGTGTTCCACGACGTTAATCCATAAGGAGTTCTACCCACATCACCCGTCCGTATCCCAAGGTGATGATGTTCACTATCATTAGATACATCTGCACATATGTAAGTGCAGAAGCCGTTTTTCCTGGAAACGGGAACCAAACAGGTAGGTTTTGTCCTTATATTGTTTAGCCTCTAACTTAAGAGCACCACAACAGTCGTTCGTCGGAAAGAGTTTCAAGTGCTCTTCGCGCACTCACTCTCAAAGTTGCTCACACTGATATTCCGTGTCGAAAGTAACGATTTTAATTACAGTTAAACCACACCAGCATCACTTGAACTCTCTGACAACCCTTGAAAGTCCCAGATGATTTTCCCCAGTCGAAACAACCACCGTTCCACATATGTATACTCCCGAGTTTAGACAATCTCCTATTTACTCAATACACTAGAGTCTCCCAATCCCACTGTTTGAATTGTCTCAAATCCTTTCCAATCCACAACTAGCAATTCCGCAGATGAGTCCCACACAAGTATATTTCGAATTGTTGAAATTGCTAAAGTAATAAAAAAAACAATTATTGTAATAAACTCACGTCTCCCCACGTTGTCTAGCTAAATATTTTGACAAGAAAGAATTCCCTTTTATTGGAGTAAGTGAGTGGTATGAGGAGTGAGGATATTACATTACCTACTCGAGTACGACACTAGTACTCTTGACGAAAATGAAGATGCAGCAATGTTTGCTAGTTTTTCTCCAAGAAATCTTCCTTCTCCAGATTGTTCACTCATGCAATGAGAAATCCCCGGCTGGACACGAGGAATAAAAGTTCTGGAATTATTGATGCTCTTGAGAGTGAGAGATGTACGACTAAATCCGCGTGTACACACAAAAAAAACACACACAGCTTGTTGCTCTTGCAATTTTACTCATATGGCTTGGAGAGAGAAGGAATGGAAGGTGTGTGCACCAAGTGTAGTTAGGAAGAGTGAGAACGTGCAGAACAATAATAATATCTTGGTTGTCCTGAAGGATGTTGAATGCCAACTGAGAGGAGAAGTGAGAGCGTGCGAGCTCTGAGGCATGAACAGGTGAGTTCAGTCACTTAGATTCACATGGTTTTTCTTTCGTATCCTATACAACTATACGAGAGTCTCTCTCACTAAAGCTCAGCCACATAGCATTGAACGCAACGTGGGATTTCGGAACGCATAGTAGAAACGGAGAGAGAGAGAGACAGCGAAGTTGAGCTACGGAGAGCCTTTTGGATTATTCGAATTTCAACGTTGAAGAAAACCTACCTACCTTGGCTTTACTTCCAATGCTTTTGTATACTTCATGGGAGACTCCCTTCCCCCCTTTGCAAAGTATAATCGAAGAATATAACAGAATGCCTTTACGATGAGATAGAAATGTAAATGTTAGAATGAGGCCAATCCAACTTGCCTTCGTCTTGCATATGCTGTCTCTCAGAATATGCACTTAATTCCATACAAAGGTAAAAAAAAATATCTCGGCTTTACCTTCTCTTCAAAAATGCACTTCTTGGGCCTTTTCTCAGTTTTCCTCGTCCTTCCTGACAGCTACACACTCATAGAGGGAACGTCATCATCATTTCAGTATATCTGTCTTGTCTTCAATCTCACTGTCAAATCCATGCTCGCAACATTGTAAATTGTATCATATTGTCGGCTAAATTCAAAGAAGGCTATTTTTGAAATTTTGCCATTGCATTTGGACATTTTTTAGCTCCTTTTTCAATTTAGTCGACGATGTATGTGGCTTTCATGGAGACAATCCATTATTCCCATTAGTATTTTGTCTCACAAGTGACAATCTCACGAGAAAATTACATAAGTCCTTCCTCTAAATGCAAATCTCATTCTCTCTTGCTCGAAATGTATTTATTCCGTTCGAGTACTGGCCCAGGTGCATGGCACCCCCTGGAAAAATGCGTAGACGATGAAGCATTCCCATGTTGGAGGACCGAATGTTGGTCCAATTTAGACACTAAAAATTCTATTAAAAAAGGAATATTATGCGAATAAAACTAGGGCTCGAATGCTGTGAAAATTGATATTTCTGTGGTAACATCTGAAAAATTTGCAATAATTAATGAAATAACTGAATTTGAATTCCACTGAATGAATTTTCAAAATTGAATCAAATCAAGGTAAAATTATTTCAAGACCAGAAATATTATTTTATTTTTTTACGTTTGTTCAAACCAAATGCTCTAAACGCATACAATGAATAGGCTGGCAAAAATTGGCAGATTCTTAGTTTGTAACCCCCCCCCCCTCCGGTCCAGGCGGATCTTCGAGGCGCCCATGTGTTGAAGCATTATAAAGTGAAATACCCTTACAATCAGTCGCTATACGAAAATTTTTACTCATACGCAAATTGTTCTGCTCGAGCCATCCGTTCTATTTTGAGGTTTGTGTGAATGTGAAATCAAGTTTTGTCAGCCTAAAGTATTGAAATTGGAATATGAAATAAAGGGAAATTGAATGTGGATGTTGAGCATATTTGGTTATACTGGCGCACAACTATATACATACATGAGTTAGTAATTTTGCAATGAAAGTCTTTAATGGCTCAACGCTTCAAATTGAATACTGAGGGATCCTTATATTAACATATTTTGCAATCAGTCTGCGGATTTAGTCAGTTTTAAAAATTTGATGTACATAAGTAAATGTAAACAAATTCCTCTAGCCAACTCTTGTAGTGAATTTTGGTACTCATGCAAATTTGTGTTTGAAAGTTCCTTTAGTTTTCTAATAATTTCTGTGTTTACAAAACTAACGGCTTAAAAGTCCGTTTGCCTTAAACCTTGAACCTCTGCACTCTGCAGTGGGACGAATTCAACTTTGCCTTTGAAACCTTGTCCAGCAATAAGCTATGTAAATCTGGCTTCTTTGAATGTGTATTGTCTTTTATTTAGCTACTGCAGCTCCTGTCACAATTTTTATTTTTGGGAGAACCAAATAAGTATGTATATACACAATAACTTCTATTCAATTCATAGCATTTACATAACATCAGCTTCAAATAGCAACAGTCTTAAAAATTATTTTCAAATGCCAAATGCCCAAATGGTAAATGGTAAACGAAACATGTATATCTTGGAAGTCTATTTACAGATTTGGCAGCAATAATAAAATTAATGCTACAACTAATTGGATTACGTAAAATGAATTAATTAGAAGTTAGGAAACAAGTTGGTAAAATATTAAATCTCAACTTTTAGGATTGAGAAAATTTGATTATGTCACATCCTTCAAAATAACCTAAAATAATTGTAGTACAGTTTCAACTATAATCAATTAGTTTTCTGCTAATTCTAAATGATTAATAGAATAAGTTATTTGGAATGCTTTTATGCGTTTTTCTCAACTGTAAGTAACGACAACATATTTTTCAGTTCATTTAGTATTGAAAAACTACGCTCGGGGCTATAATATGAGAGTAGGAAGGGATAGGGTGAACTCTGGATTCGGTGATGTGGCTTTTGATTGTACTTGGGATGATGAGATAGAGTATCTGTCAATAGCTTCTTCAGAATGTGAGACAAATAATAGGAATCCTCAGATGAAGAAAAAAATTTCATTGAAAATCACACTCATCCTCGCCAATAATTCTGTCAGACAACATTGACGACCGAAGAGGTTATCGGACAAGACTGATCTTGAGAGAATAAATGCGGATGACTGACAATGCGTAGCTTCCAAGTGTCACTCTCGGATAGTTTTCAGGTAGAATGGAAATTCCTTGGTCCGAGCTTTTCTACGGTGCCACCCAAATGCCTAGAAGTCTGTGCACGGCTTGGTTTTCGATGAAGCTTTGCATTAAATGCGTGTAAAATAAAATATTTCATCCCCAATTTTAAATTCATAGATATGCTTTGGCTCTAACTTTTTAATTCCTCAACCAATTGCAATGATGAACAGCAATTCTGAAAGCATGAGATTTGCGCTTTAAAAACTCTCCTTTTTCGTTTCCTGGAGCCGGTAAAAGAAGGTTCCACATTTGTGGACATTGGCCGATAAAGTTTCATTGTCGTTGCTTCTTCTTTATTAAATGCTTCGGGTGTCAAATTTTTATGTTTTCTTTGGTCGGGGAATTCCAAAGTTACGGGGGAATGAAACCTAAGGTTAAAATTGGGAAGATGTTATATTTTACAAGTATTTAGCACAAAACGTTACCATTGAATTCATGGAAAACCAAACCCACACAGACTTATACGTTGGAAGCAATGCTGGGTATCTCTCGCCGAGAGCTTTCGAACGATTGATCCTAGGATGGCACTTGGAAGATACGCATTGTGAGCTCTGTAATACCAGAGTAAAGCCTCCTCTACCCGTCAATATTCTCTTCCTGCATGCAACTTTGTACATGGATACTTACTTCAACAAAGGGAATCCTTGAAAGGAAATGTCTTGAGATTGACCGGAGGCAGAAAAAAATGATTGAGGTTTACTACCGACTTTTTGCGATATAAAAGAACTCCGGAGCTTGTGGCATTGTTCCTTGGAAACGATAGAAGAAGTCCTCCACTGAACAACCGACTCATTAATTTTATTTCTTTGACTTTATTTTTGCAGCAATGATCGCTTATACATATATAGATATAGCAAACCCTATGGTTGATTCCTGATGCTTCAATTCATGGTTAGTCATCATTACGAAAAGATTTCATATCCCTACCATATCTGAGTGAGAATAGATACATCTGAGTATATTCTCAGAAGAAGCTTACTGATCAGATCAATTCCATTCGTCTCTCTTCACTCTCATCAATCCTCTTTGATTGTTTTGGCAAATCTACAGCCGCAGAGGGTCTTTTTATTACAATTGTCATGTATACTCTGTGACGAGAATGAACGAGAGCTTCTTGCCATTATGGCTTTAAGTATCCGTTTTTCCTTTAAATGATATCCCTGTTCCAAGTTCGTGACTCTGAGTACGTTCCACATACCGACCTTTCCAGAACTACTACAGCATTGATTGAACCTTGAACCTATAGTTAATAAAACTTCGTACAAAACACAGAGTATAAGATTTTTTGATTATTTGCTAACTTAAACCTCATCTTATTTTTTATGTGCTGAAAATACACAGCTGTCATGTGTGGATTTCACCAGATCATCCTTTCGATTCGGATTTGACCAGATTCGGATTTGATCAAAAACGGAGTAATTCCATCAAATGATTCACACTCATTTTTTAAAGCATTATATCAACCTTCCGAAATTTCATTCCTATGTAGCCCTAATGTAATAGCCACCGCAGGGCCAGCTATCGATTTCTTTATTATAAGAGCAGATATGGAGTGCCATTCTACTTAAGAATTTGCTAAACACATGACCTAGTCAAGCTAACCGACGGGCAGTAGCCGTTGTGTTGTGCAATTTTCACTGTTAAATAATATCTACATTATTTCTGATTTTACAAAGGATTGGAACATGCAAAAAATCCATTCATTTGTTTGTATATTTTCATGACGTCTCTATTAATTGTAAGCAAATACATATTTCTGTTTCCACAGGGTCGTAGTAACGTAATTTTTTCTTAGCAGTGGCAACTTTTAATGCAGATTTCATACCTCCACGATCGACGAAAAGGATATCAAAATGACGGCTTCATTGGGAAAAATTGTGCAAAATCCACCGATAATAAATATTTTACAATAATAGTTTGAATCCATGGAAATATAAGGGGAAATTACATGGTTTGTTTACCGACGAATTAAAGTGATCCTTATTTATAAGAAATATGAGGAATCGATTGTTTGACACTTATGCTTTCCGTTGTTATTCCTGCATTCGTCAACATCCATTCATTTCTCACCAAGTGCCAATGAATGTAAGTAAAAGTAAGCAGTAAAAATTTTGATATTTCATGTTTGACTTTTAGAGGAGGCATAAAGGTAGAAATATATTATGTACAAACGGGCTGAATCTCTAATATTTTAGTGGCTAGCAGCCAGAAGGCATTGAACTTCAAAATATACCTATTAAAACCTTTACAAAGGTTTTATACTAAGCCTTATTATTATTGTTATTACTGATATTGAAAAGGTAGTAGATATCATTTTTACAACAATTTTTCCAACTGACGATTAATATTTAGAATTTGGGTTAACAGCTTTTTTTTATGAATTCCTTTAGCGAAAACACGATTGGAGCTCCCTATAGACTCCCGTAAATGTCTATATGCAATTAATACAATAGCAATAGATTTGGTAAAATATATATGACAGGATCGTAAATGTAATTAAGTGTGGTGACATTGATATTATTTGAACATATAAACTACCAATCTGTTTTTCTATATACGACTGTAATAAAAATGAGTTGGCCTAAGACATTTTTTTCCAATCAAATATTTAAATCCTATCCAATACACAAGGGCTCTCATGACGTACAAATTTTTGTACTTGGATTTTCCCTTGAAATCCAAACTATATCTGTCTTATATGCTTTATTAACACTGCTTCCCCTTTGAACTATTAAGAAGGTGGATGTGAAAGTGATGGAAGTTGATTAAGAGAATCCTGATCATCCAGTCATTTTGGTTGAGGGTGAGGACGACGGGTGTGCACAGATTTTCAAATGAGCACGTAAATAATTTTAATCGACTAATTCCTCTTGCTCAGCCTAATTACTATGCTGATCAAAGGGTCAATTCACGCTTCCGACTTGATACTCCCCCCAGATCACCTCATGACTAGCTCATCTTGAATAGAAGAGCTCTGGATACATAAGCATACGCTTACTAGTGTGTATGTAAAAGGGATCATGAGGAAATCTTCCGAGATTGTAGTTAGGGGCAACATTACTTATAGTGTTGCGACTTCTGACGTTCTCACTCCTCATCATGATCAAGGTCAGTAGAATCAAGCATTCAAAAATTTTTCGAGCGCTTCAACAAAATACCATGTCTCAGTGAATAAGTAAGTTACACTGTAATCTCAGCACCAGCACGCTTTACATAAAATACGTCCATTCAAACTACCCATCAGCTTACTTTTGAGATCTTCAGCCATATATGTGTGGTATACCCTATATGTGTATACCACATGAGAATTTCCATTTCCTTTGTGCCTTTAACATCATATGCCCTTAACTCCCTTTATTCCCTATCCAATCTCATCTCATCATCATCAGGATTATCCCTCATAATTCCTTAAATTTTTTTTTCATCCAATCAAAATTCTCAGCTTACTATAATCATTCATTATGAATTCAAATGTGAAAAAAAATATTGGATTTTTCTTGTCAAGTTATTCCAAGTCCAGTTAGCCTCGGCCTGTCATGTCATCATTCTCCTTTCGTACATATATGTATATATATATATTCAAATACACTACATGCATGAAAATGAAAATATGAGTTGTGGTTATGGAAACAAGGATATGACGAAACTTGTCGTCGTCTTCGTCACTCGTCCTCCTCATGTTAACCAACCATTTCACAGTAGTGGAGTATAAAGTCAGGTAAAAACCCGACAAAGGCCATTAAATCACAAGCTATTATAAAAAGAAAAAGTTTCAGTTTGAAGTAATTAAAATTTGGTCTATTATGTATGTAGACCCTACTTGAAAATAAATAGGGCTCATGTAGTTACTCACACACAGTTTCGTATATTTTCAGTCCATATGTGCTCCTCATTTTTGCGCACTAGCAAAACGACTCCCGTCCTACACTCACCATCATATTAGTATCTGCATTTTATTCCTACATTTCTGGATATTTAGGTTGCTCTTATCTCTCACTAACTACATATGAGGAGGAACAAAGGAGCCAAGTGGTTACATGCAATACTTTTAATATACAGATATAGTAAAAATGAATGAACATTCTTGTATAACTTGTTGCCAACAACTGCACACGTTATAAGAAGTACTTACACAAAAATTAATACATGCTTTCATCTTCCAACTACTGCAAATATCCAACCCACAAAAACTTATTATGAAGCTCCTAATTATCTCTCACAAGCTCCAAAATTAACCAACATAATATGTAAACACATAAAGGATGAGAATATCATGTAAGGAAACACAAACTGCCCATGATGTGTGTTATTTACTCACCATCCTCTCCATCTGTACTATAGTATGGCTACAAATTAGTGACTCATTAGTCTTAATATAGTATAGTTTTATATCTATGATGTGTGTTATGACTTGAACCGTTCACTCCTCACCATCCCACCGGCTTCTTTTCCTAATCCCCCGTTATAATCTCTCTCTCTCGCTCTCTCTCTCTCTCTCTCTGCATACTCTATTTATCAGCCCTCCCCATACAAGTTTCTTACCTAATTAATTATTATATCTGGAAAATGTGCAAGCACGAAAAAAAATGTAGTAATAAATCTAGAACACGTTAAAAGCAGTTATATTATTTTCCCATTTTTTTCAGCTCTTATAACATGAAAATGGCTCGTGTTTTTAATTAAAACCACCAAGACCAACCTCCCTCACCACGTTCACCTCCTTCTAATTTTAACAACTAACAACTGCCATAAATATATTACAACATGCATTTATTAAATATTCTCCTAAATGCTAAATATATAAATGCTCTTTTCTAATAATATTTTTACAATACATACTCGGAATATACTAAAAGATATTTACCATATATTCAACCAATTATAAGCACTTTGCAATTTCATACTAATTGGGCATGTTGTTATGCATAATTTAATAACAATTATAAAATCTACGTTCTCTCTCTTATTATTATTATTATTGCTCGAAGCAATTTCTTGAAAACATAATATCTTTTGAATGGAAAGCAACTCATAATAAATAGAGTTTGCGTATATGTTTACATATTATACACATATTACATATACGTTTAATTGTATTAACCTCTTGGGATTTGTATACTTTGTATCCATAGATTAGAAAATATAGAAGTCAGTTGGAGTGGCTCGTACAAGAGTATTTATCAGGGTGAAGTTGTGCTAATTCATTTGGATACAAATAATGAAATAATATGTAGTAGGATGTAGATTACATCGTTTCGTTGTGTTTTTAGCCTGTTAATTCGATTAGCTTTACTCACAAAAAAGGAATTAATCAGTTTATAAATATAGTTTTTATATATAGAAATTACAGAATATATACGAAAAGTGAAGGAATTTATGAACCGTTCAATTTTCTCGCAATCATAGCATCATTGTAAAGCTCCACTATAATAATAATTAGTCCCTGATTTAATAGCTTAGCTATCTACATATAGAGTATATGATCTATTATAATAATAGTTCAGCAGCACCGTTGAAAAAAATACTACCTGTAAATATCCATACGTACATACATACACTTACTTGAGAGGAACAGCTATCTACGATAAAGGTATGACCATAGATCGTGGATTTTTTCTTAATTCATTATTGCTGGTTTAACTAGATGATTATACACATGAGTGTACCACAAAAACCCTGAGTTTTCCTCTCTCTGGTTGAATTGAAAACCGTTGTGTTTATGACGCTGCAAATATATACATGTACACATCCTACCATGCATTTTCCATTTCAACCATGACTATCTATAAGAGGTTATAAAACTTATACAGAAATATACTGTGTATTAGAGTATCTTAACCAGAACTAAAATCTCGTTGTGGGTGATTGCTACATTTTTTTTGCAGTGTTTTTATGCAATATCAGAATAAAATATCCTTTGTATGAGGTTTAATTTACAAAAATCTTGATGTTTTCCAATGAATATAAAGAACATTCCTTTTTTTAGAGGTCAATTATTATCATGTACATTACATTCATATACTGTAAGGATGATCAAGAAAAATATGTTCACTCTGATGATAATCCGATAATATCTCTCAAATCAACCTTCATACTCAAGCTAAATTGCTCTTAGTCACTTTTTGCCCATAATACACATCTAATATAGTAAATAAATGTGAGGAGCAGAATTATCCACCCCTAAGCATCTTTTTTTTTATCACTTTTCCTATAAAATAAGGACTCGATAATCGGTGTGGATTGGGCCCATTAAGATAATCTATATACCTCTGGCATATTTGAAGTAATATCGGGAAAACTTTTAAGCTTTCTGAAAAATTAGCGGCATTCCTATACTTAGCAATAATAATTCTTTTATCGATGATTCCCTCTGGGTCAGCCAAAAAATCATGCTTAATTTCACTAGTATGTATATGTCACTTCATAAGAAACTTATATAGGAAGGAATGTAGACATTTCTACCCATGAAATTCATTATAGTTATTTTGTAATAACATAAAATGTATCCATCTCTTAGACCCAAGGTAAAGTCTCCTTCAACACCCTGCGGGGACTCACCATTGAGAGTGGACATAGGCAAATGGCGAATCCTTTAACCACTGAATACCGAAAGTTTTTTAGCGTGGTCTTAAGAGAAACGAGAAGAAAGCTATGCAGATTCAAAAGCAAGTTGAATTTTGTTGTATAGAGAGCCGGATAGGAACGTGATTGATTTGATCTCAAGGTGAGTGGGGAGGGAAATAGGAGGAAGAAGGAAATGCTTTACTTTTAACTGTATATATTATATTCGTATATATAAGAAGGGCGGCTTTGAAATTTCGGGCGTGGTTCAATGCATTTATTTTATGTATCATCAACGCTTGCTTACTTAAATACATTTGCAAATCTCTCTATATAGCCCTTGTACCCTGCAAAAATAAATTTGTATTTAAGTTGATAAAAAAAATACGTTTCTGGCCCCACATCTGCCACTCCTGAATATATAGTTATTTTGGCAATAATAATTATTATTATTAATAACTTGGAAGCCATGGGCCGTTACTTTTTTCAAGTGTGTAAATTTATTATGGACCATTTAAACATTTAAGTACTATATAGCTATAAACTATATGATTGTGAGTTCAAAATGTTGATTCTCTATCTATGCTGTAGCACGAGGAATATTTTGAGTATAATCTGATATTGATATGGGATGAAAAGTTAAAAAATCCTTTCATTACATTGCATTGTATTGTTTTACAACTCTCGTTTTCTATCCGGAATCATACTTCTCTCATTCCTTGAGCATATGCTTATCTCCTTGCATTTTTTAATGTCATTAGACTTATATTGCCATTTGATGCTGAAGGAGCTGAGGTTCTTGCTGCATGGTGTAACAAAGTATAGTATGTATATGTAATAGTATGTATATAGAGGGAAAACGAAAAGGTTTCTTTGCGCCTGTAAATAATATATCAGGGCGAAAGTCTTGACTATGTTAGTTTTATTTATTGAGCGACATTGTTACTATGTTTATGTACCATATGAGTTGTGAGTACTCCCTTTAATATAAATGTAAGTAAATACTTATACGAGCGTTATTTAGTTTACATAGCAAGAATGTATTACTCTTACACACTATAAACATATATATACGCTCTCCTCTCATGTAAACACCTCAACCTGCATAATTTACAAAGAGCGTGGAAGTTTATATTTAAAATGTATTTACATTCCCTTTACGTGGAGTTTATAAACAGTTTCAGTATAAATATGTATGTATAGTACTTATCATGGAAGTGAGCATAATATACTTTTTAATGGTGAGGTAAGTATACAAAAAAAGTATTGGGTGGAAAAAGTTTAGGTATAAAAAAAAGTAAAACGAAAATCGCTTATACATTCCTCTGACGATGATCACGATCCTGTAAACTTTTCATTTTGCTGAAAGTCAAGTAGCTATTGTGGAAAATGTTGGAAGAAACCAAGGAATGAGTTTACGTGGTTCATAATATATGTATAGCTTTGTATAATTTATACTTGTGCTATAGTTGATAGGTATATAGTGTGTATACATACATCTACATAGACGTAGGGCATACATGGAATTGTTGGTAGTATATAACATGCATGTCAATAAAAGTCTTGTAGGTCTAGCCCATTAAATGTTGTAGTACATAGTACATGCATCCCATTAAAAATCCTATATGTACATCCGTGTACTGTATGAGCAAGAACAATGTCTGTGAGGAATGCAAGCTGAAAAGCGACAGAGTTTTTTTTTCTGGTGGCCTTCATGAGGGTGGAGTCCTGCTCCTGCCCAATTGTTGTCAATCCGCAGTGTGGACGGCCTTGTGGGATTTCTTCAAGGACCTCTTCCTCATCTATACCGCTGCTGCTTCAAATCCATGCTCTTATTATTCCTTTTAGTATATAATATCACTACACTATCATATCATCGCCCATTTTTCTGAGTAAGAGATACACTGTACTTTTACTTCATTCTATGTACTTCATATGTATCTACATACAACACATATATATAGGAGTTTAGAATTTCCACTCCTCAAACCATAGCACGATGCTTTAATCTCCACTTACTCATAAGCACTTAGACCACTAAAATTCATATTCATTGCTATAGGTACATATACCCATCTTTCGCATCCACCCATTTACTTTCAATTTGGACGCTCCTGGTTCTCAAAACCTATACTGTTCTATACATTGTCTGTTTCAACCAGATTATTATATTATCAAGTAGAATAATTTAATATACACAATTATTAAATATCAGAAGATCCTATAGGATCTTCCATCAACAATAATATATGTAGATTATAATAAAACAAATTGAAAGAGACACGTCTTGAGTTATACAGACTGAACTATGGTAAAAAGTTACAGAGTATATGATATCATTTGAACCAGCCCCTATGTTTGACAACGGTATATTTAAAAGTGAATTCATATTGACTACACATTGAGCATAAAGGCTTATACTTATGTTCTGTGAGACATCAAGTCTTAATGATTTCTTTGGATTTTTTCAATCATTTGCTCATTGCATTCTTTCCATATACTTTTTACAAGACACACATGCAGAGACTCTTGCCGTTGCGATGCCCTCAAGTGAATTTTTTCTGGTTGCTCTGCACTTTAAAGTCTGTGGTGTATACGTCTATGTATGGATACGCCTTGCACTATTACATTATATACTACTGTTATAGTACGAGCCCGTAGTCCTAGGCTGTAAGTATGTAACATATAGAAACTGTAGTGTGTCTTTGTATATATGTATGTCTACGTGATTTTTATTTCCTTCAATATCTAGTAGGAATTTTTTTTTGCAGTACACATATGATCCCTTGGATTGAATGAGACAAACGTGTGAATGCTAATGCCCACGCCTTTGTAAGTCACGTATTCCACTTACTTACGAAGCCGTACATAAAAAGAAAATACTTGGCCAGGGTTTATAGCTACATGTATAAAAAAGGACAATGGAAAGAGATTTTAGAACTAGAACAGACGGAAAATATTGTAGCGTTACATTGTAAGAGTTATATATGTGTATGTATGGGATATAGAAATATATGTATAAGTGTCATTTATGTCTCTGATATTACGTGTATAAAGATTAGAGAAAATACTATAACAAAAGTTACATATGTTATACTTACAAGGGATTTTATAGGAATATATAGTATTCTATGTAGTCTATTTCTATACATAAAAGGAAAACAATTGCCTTATAAGAATTGGCATAGGAAAAAAATGTAAGAGTCCTATATGACCAAGTCCCATTGAGGCATCTAAATTAAATCTTGTTCATTAGCATATTTTTGCATTTGTCATGCAGTTCATGCAACTCAACCTCAAGCTCGAAAATTATTCCTACGGACTTCCTTTGTTAAATAACAATTAAGATACAATCTTTAGCTCCGATGCTCTCCATCCCCACAAATACCAGAAGGATAATTACGTTTTAGTACTACACAATATAATATACATATATAACAGAGCTTCAGAGCTGCAGTGTATGTATATTCAGGCCATTGTAATGGTCCAAGTCTTGGCCATATATTATTTCAGTGTCATTGAATTGTCAATAGAAGGGAATATTGTAGGTTGTACACACGCATGTCGTCGTAAACTTCGGTACCAGTACCTATAAATATGTGAGTATTATTATTATTATTATTATTACTATAAAGAGGACAAGATGCCCAGATTTTTTGTCAAAATTTATTCACAGCCCCCAGCATGACCATGTCCATTTATTGTGTACACAAAAATATACATACAAAAAAACAGATATATCTTATAAATGATCTTGGAATCTTTATCTGTCACACGTCACACTTCATAGCTGAGTCGTTACTTGTACACGTATAGAGATTGCATGAGAGATGTGATTCGAGAAATGAGAAAAACTCTATGTATCAAGTAAAATATAATAATATATAAAGGAACAAAAGATTTTTACCGAATAGGAACATGAAAGAATAAAATCAATGCTATCGTGTAATTACTTTACTTTCTCTACTCTTCCATTCTCTCTTCTCTTCTCTTCTGAATTCGTAAAATAACCATTTACTCTGTCTCCTCCGGCAATGAGTTACCTATTCCTATAGTTGATCATTTTTTCCCTACCAGCTATAATCGTATGTACATCCATAGCAAAATCCATTCCATTTACATACAAATATATAGATAGCTGTACTAAATATATAGCAAAGGATCCCAATAAAAAAAATCTCTTATACGATTCCTTGTGTACTTTTACTTACGTCTTCATTTATTAGCACATGCTCTCGATTGTCTCAAAGAAAATTTTAAATAGGAAGAGCATATATTATAGCAAATGGTAGGCCGAGCTGTCAAACGAAGATAAAATATGATCAAAAGAATTACTTTTACATTTTTCCTCTTTTGTATGTATCTTTAAAGTAGTCCAAGTAAAATCCAGATTAATTTTTGTTCATTGAAATCCTTACTTTTCAGGATTACAGTAATAATAATTATTATTGTTAATATTAATGTCATTATAATTACTACAGGCACGAATAATAATTGTAATAATTCAGCGTATATTGAACGTATTGGGGAAAAAAATCCATCAATGTTAAGTAAAAATTATTATCCAGAGCTAAAAATAAAGGGTGAAGTTAATGAAAATAGGAAATATGATTAAAGTTTCATAAATCATGAAAGAGTGTTTGACAATGAGGATTTGCTGTTAATTTTTAATCCTAAAAGGGAACAACATTAATAATAATTGTGAAGGGAAGGGAAAGAACATTAGTTGAGCTCAAGATTAGCAGATTTTGTTAATTTTGTTTTTGAGTTAGTGAGGAAATGAAATGTTATGTTTTCCTTCCCATTGCATTGTCTTGCTTGTTACACTTCAATTCTGCTTTGATTTACGAATCACGTTCCTAACCATTAACTGACCTGGCTTTATTTATAGGTAATGTTTGTTATGTACCATTGTTTCCCGTTTCCTCGTTTCTAGATACAGTGTATGAAAACGTATGGAGTGGGAAGCGTGCGTGAGCATGATGGGGACAAAATTTATGTTTGTATGTATACACATTGTCTGCACATTTCTGTCCTCATCTCGAATCCCTATATACTATACTCTATTCTGTTTTGTTGCATTTGAATATAAATATTTATATGTATATCTCGAATATTGTGGAATTTTAATGAAGTTCTAACCATGCACAATCTTCCTGAAATACTATATCTCCCACGCAAAACTTTCCCCCAGCGAGGTAGTAGATAGGACTAAAAGCCATTCATATTGGAAAGGAAAATAATTTTGAAGCTTTTCATTTTATTTGCTGGTACAATATTATTAATTATTTTGACTAAAAGTTTTAAGGAATGTACATACAATAATATTAATAAAATTGTTATTGAAATTTGTACCAGAATTGTGCACACATATAGCTGTCATTATCATTATTAATTCTTACGGCGTTGGGCCTATACGGTATGACAAAAGTATGTAAATATTGATTTTCGTTGAAGTGCACCGCTCTTTTTGAAACTAATAACAATGAATGGAGTGTCAATTATTGTGAGAGAAAATGGTATTTCTATGAAATGAATACAACCAGGTATAGGGAAAACGATTTTAATTTGCGGGAAAAAATGTCTTTGTCTCCATATAATTTACATTATACATATTTACATTGTAATAATATAAGCTTTACTCACATATCAGAGTAGTCGTTCGTGGAAATCCAACACGGATGTTGGAATTCAAGAGCATTTACTACAATAACAAGCGTTTATGAAGTGCTAAAAGGAAAGGTTAGTCAAGTTTTCTTCAAATACGCTCTCACCAGTAGAGCCACCTTTTCAGTGAGAGTAGTTTCCATATTATTAAATTTCTCATGACATGATACCCATTGTTAGTAAACATGGGAACTATAGGGAATAAAAGCCTCAATAATTTACTAATATCACTGCCCGAATAAAACTCTTTTAAAAAAATTTCCTGTTTTCTGTAAGATTCTGTTTTTGTAAATCCCAAAGGAAATGTTTGCTTACATTAGACACTACTATAATTTTTTGATTACTTCTTTATGGGGGGAACCGGAAGAAAAAACTAGGGACTAAACCTACAAACTCGGTGAGGATTTTATCTTCGTTCCCTTGTGGACAGGAGGCCTTGCTTGGAGTTCAAAATACTTGAGTCCGAACACTCATCTTTTGAGTCATATTTTTATTAACCGAATTATAAATGAAAACACCAGTAAATGATTTTCTCGGCTCAGCTACGTACATAGATTCCCTATATAGTGCTTTCCTCTAAGATGGCATTTCCTGTACAGCGGCAGACACAAATCCTTCCCAGAAATTCTCCATATTTAATGTATGTTGTACATCTATACGCTATAGTGGCAGGATTTTTTGAAAAAAATCTCAGGAATTATCAAGAATTTTGACATTTTTAAGCACTTTTTGCCCCATTTGTGGTAAAAACAACAAATTATTTTCAGAGAAAAATCAGAAAAATTCCATTCTTGACGGATTCAAAAATAATATTTCCCGTAAATAAATTTAATTTTGTCCACTTTTTCGATGATACCTTCATACTTGACAGAATTTCTGGGATCCTTTGGATACCGTTGCCACTATATCGGAAATCTACTGTATTTAAAAATGCATTAAACACTAATTATTATTATTATTATGTTTTAAAACCGCCCTTCTTCATTGAAATCCGTACTGTTGTTAAAGGGGAAGCACTGTAAAAATGTATTGAGTGTACTTTTAAGCCCCTCAAACACAACTTTAAAAAAAATGTATGCAGCTTTCAAAAACAAATATACATACAATCCTTGACAAACTCGTCAAGTTGTAAAGTTGCTCGTTACACGTTACGCTTGTAAATTAAGAAAACATAGATTTAAATATAGCGTCCATAAACTTTCAAGTTAAAATGAACATAATATGTTATCAATGCGATCAAGTAATTCAAAATATATAGAAATCTACAGCAATATGTACTAAATGAACTCCCTTAAGAATGGTTTGTTATTACAAGACTTTACAATCCGGAAAGTGTGAAGTGTGGCATAAATAAGTGTCTTATCTATAGTAAAGAGTAGAGGTCTTAATATTACATCTCACTTATCACGTGAGGATGCTTAAAACTCCACATCGTCTCTTCTATTAAGTATATGACGGCAAAAAAATCCGAAAATCGCCCATTAAATCTTGTACAACCTTCATCTTGACCGGGGAACTGGACTGATGACGTGATGACTCCATTTCCGTTAAAACTCACTGGTGTAAAGTGTGAATTTCTAGAAGACATAGAGTTGAAGCACAATGTCTTACAATGACCTCACATTCCATTGCATCATATAAATAAACAGAACATGTTTGAAATAATTTTACGGAGATTTTCAAAACATTAGGTTTTCCTTGTGTCGGGTATAAAACGCTTAGTCCACTAATGCTCCCCATTTACTGTGGTTTCATCTGGAATGAGAAAGAATCATAATAATGATAACTAGACACCCCCACCAGCCACAAATGTGGCTGAAAGTCAGGCGGCATATAGCAAAAACTTCAGCACTTGAGTTGCTGCTCATGCACACAACTGCGAGCAGACGGCAACTGAACTAACTTTTGGTGTTTCTTTTTGTAGGAGTTTTCATAAAATATGTCCCATTATTTTTAATATGTGATCTATCTCGCTATTATATCTAAATAATTTTAAAACAATGCTCATCCTCTACAAGAATTAACTTTAGCTTATTGTTTAACCGTTCATGGAAATCCCTTCACTTAGCGCAACTTTTTACGTATCTCCCGTATTAAACTTATAGCATTTATAGAACGTATAGAGATGAAAATTTTACATGTAAAATTTTGGTTTATACGTTCCATAAGTGCTATAACTTTTATACGGGATATACGTAAGTGGTGTTGCGCTAACTGCCTGATATATTAGTTGATATAGAAAAAATATTAGTTATAGAAATAGAGAAGTTATTGAGTAAGCATTTACTATCAAGAAATACTATCAAGCTATAAAAGGGTGGTGGTAACATGATACATGAATATAAACAGAACTATCAAAGGTATTATCCTGTCCCAAAACATTACATAACTAGTGACATTAATTCAAGTTTAAAAAACTGGATGCCATATGATTTCATGACATAGTTGTTTAGGTCGTTATATTTATATTTCAAAGAATTTGTTAATAATGAATTTTAATAATGTTGAAAAAAAAGTTATCCTTTAAATTGGACGTCTTCAAATTAATTTACCCAATCTCCCTTTCGTATCTAAAAATATTATTCATCTGTGCCCTGTGCTGTTCCAACTTGGCTTACAATTAGTAAAGGTTTATATCATAACCAGAAAAGTATAATATCTCGACAATCCTAGATATTATATTACATTTACGAAGAAAAAATAACCTTTCATTTTTTTGTTCTCTGTGAGTTAGATGAAAAACAAATAAGCGACTGTATGTGTTCCAGACGTCTGCAGACAGAATATTTTTATATACAATCATACTTCTTTCTCTCACATTATTTCCGGTTCACTCCCAGAAGTAATAACGCGCAATGTAATAAGAAAGACTGACTTTTGTTACTTACTACACAGTGCACACCATGGGTCGTTTGCGAAATACTAATTGGTCCCAAGTTATTGTTATTGTTTTCACGGAAACTCATCGTGGAAACAAATAAAAAAAGAGACTACTATAAGTATAATATACTGCTGATGTTATGGTATAGGAAGCAAAATTCAAGCATGAAATATACTATATAATTAGCCCCAAATGCAGAGAGAGAGAGAGAGAGAGATAGAAGTGAGTGCAATATACCGTTGGAAACAATATGTTTTAGCAAAGGGTTCTTTTATTATCACTCTGCTGAATCAATCCTAAATCCTAAAAAAGAATTTCTCAACCAGATAATGATGTTTCTTTAGAGGTTTTTTATCCAGTATTAAATACAATATGTTGTAGTTAAAGGGTAGGATAATTGGGATTTTTGTTCCGTTATTTATGGGTAAAAAGATACCGATTGTGAGTGCAGACATAAAAGGATTAAATACAAAGTGCTTGTTATTTCTATAGTGCTTAGTTCTTGTTACATAATCATCAATATCTTATAAAAGCAGAACAAGCTTATCAGCTAATAAAACAAGCAGAACTGTATTTGTAGCTTTCTAATTACAAAATAGTTTTTTTTTAAAAATCATCTCTAGTTTGTTTGTTAATGAGGAGCTATAGTGTAAGTATTTACCAATCAGAAATGTTGAGGCCAATTTAAAAATTCCCCCGATTAACTTTCCTATAATTCTGACCCTCTTCATTTTTATGATATTTCTTGATATTTATGTTGTTTATTATTAAAATTAGTTGTGTACTTGTCATTATCCTTGATTCCGAGCATTTTTAGGGCGGCGTCAGCCCCCTTGTAAAATACCCTTGTGCGAATATGCATAGGAAAAAAATGCATTAAATCGGTGCGGCAGTTTTAAATAAAAACGATTTTCGGCTTGGATTTTTTTACGCACTAAAACACGCGGGCCGATTTTAATCAACGAACTCATCCTTACTTTTGTTCTATATCTCGGAAAGCTGAAAATGATGTTGAAGGAAATCTATTCAGAATATTTGAGTTACCGGGATGAGAGACGTATGGGGTATTTTATAAGGGGGCTGACGTCGCCCCAAGTAACTCACCCACGCATAAGATCCAACTGGTTGGCGGATAAAAATTATAAAGCCTTCATAATATTTTGAATAGGTCATTTTAAGTTAATGCGAAGAATTTGAAATTATCACTCCCTGTCAAGCTCTTACATATCATTTGAATTAATTGCTTAGGGAAAAGTATTTTAAAAGCAATACACAGACAGAGGACATGTTATTCAAATGGTGATATAAAAAAAGGACTTGATATGTCCTATTAAAAATTGCTGGTAGAGGTAAGTAAGTATAGGCAAGGGCAGCAGGACTATATACCTGACTGTGTAGTGTGCTTACAACTGTTAATAGTGAATACATTATTGTCACTATGTATACTTACGAAATAGTCACGAGACAAAAGTGCATTTTTAGAATATATGCAATAATTATTATTACATTGTTATTATCAACTCGACGACGCCGTCGACCATCAGTCAGCAACCAGGACAAGCGTGTCTTTTCCTTTCTTTAAAACTCTAAAATTAATTGCATCATTTATATAATATGTATACACATGTACATCTGTACCCAACACTGACTCTATCCTTCTTATCCATGTATAAGCGTATATAGGCAGTTATTGTTTGAATCTCTCACTCTTCAACATTTTTTCTTCGTTCAAATATTTGTGCCACGCACATATTTACAGAGAGAGAATACAGAGTGGAAATCTTTTGTGCTATAGTTGTGAGACAATTTTTGATGCTGTCCCCGACGCAATACTAGAAATACAATGTATTTATACCTACATGGAATCTATATTTTGTCGTCCATTTACACATCCTTATTGTTAGATTTGAGCAAAAGGTGTGGGTATAAATTAAATTTGAATAAGTGGAAAAAGTTAAAAAGCGTCTACAGGTTCTGTTTATTAGCTATTTTATGTTAATACATTGAGCTCAAATTTGATAGGTAATACACATAGAAAGTATATATAATCACCGCCGCCGCCATAGCTAATGCTGTTTTTTCCATCTTTCGTGATAAGTGACAGCGGATGAGAATCAAAACGAGAGGGTTTGTCTTCTTACGATATACATATATAATTATTATTACAAAAATAACTTCATTTCATCGAGTAATCTCAAGCTGATCCGTTGCTTCAGATAAAATTGCTATTGAAATCAATTTACACAAAACTTCTATCAAAATCCATTTACTGGTTGACAATGAGATCCGTGTCATGTACGTCATACCTTAACTTGCTTAACATAAAACGTTGCCCTAACTCAAAAGTTATTCAAAATCGTCAATTTAAATCTTCTAAAAAATATTCATATATTTCTTTTGTAAAATAGCGTTTTCTTTTTCATTTATTTGAATGCCAACGACAGCTTCAAAACGGTGGTGGTGCATTTATTTGGGATTTGATTGATAGGTTTGATGCCATTTCTGCGGGTATAGGGGAAACCTGCGTAAAAATTAGTAATCTAGAATGTGTAGCATCATCGATCTTTAATTTTATCCTGTGATGAAGTTGTCCGTACATTCAGTTGGCTCTCGATGTCCTTTATTTACTCTGAAGGTGGCGCTGCCGGTTGGTCTCCTTCACAGGCGTGTCCGCATACTTGAGAAACGGATTTTTTGGTTTTTGGTTTCTCGGTCTCATAAAAGATTTTTGACTCATAAAAAACTCAAATCTGTTAGAAGTATCCCAACTCTTAAAATCAATTACTTGAAATTTCTGAATTCCAAAACAGATTTAGAAGCTTCCCACCTCCGACTATTTTTTCACGACCTGACA
Organism: Spatulosminthurus flaviceps; assembly: GCA_034693705.1. Classification (NCBI taxonomy): domain Eukaryota; kingdom Metazoa; phylum Arthropoda; class Collembola; order Symphypleona; family Sminthuridae; genus Spatulosminthurus; species Spatulosminthurus flaviceps. The sequence goes on from JAQFXU010001067.1 coordinate 29,294, forward strand.
CGACCTCATTGCCAACCACATTTCGCGTATGGCTACATATGGGAGCAAGGTAATAAGCACAAAGATTGGTATATGTGAGTAAAAATGTGTATTTGATACGCTTTTGACGGATATGTATAACGTGTAATTATTATGTAATGGACAATTAAAACTACAGCTTGAAAATTTGTTTTGAGTTTTACACTTTAAATTCTTACACCTTTTGCTTACACTCTAGTTTCCCTCTTAATTTCACCTATTATTGCAGGTCATTACTCATTGCTATAACTTAACCTCAATTTCTCTTTCCTATACTGAAGTTTTTCAATTCTTTTGTATGGTTGCATTTCTAATTAAAAATAATATTTCCCATTACTAAATATGTAATGTAAGCTATGAGGGCAGGCTCCCATGCACGCTGGATTTTTCAGTCCGTTGACGTCTTTTGTGGCGGATTTACAATTTTTGGGATGGAAACAGAAATATGAACGGAAGGTAAAAACACAGGAGTCGAAGCATTTCATATATCCATTATTTTCTCAAAATAGATTTCAATTTTGAGGAGGCTAACATTATTTCTTCCGTCAAGCCATATGTTGGTACTGACAATGAGCTACAAATAAATCTGTTCATACAATAAATAATGCAAACAAAATTTCACCTCTCTATACCTACGCACTAAGAGTACGTGTATGGGTTAGTGTGTGTTGTTGACAAAATATATTATTGTGCACCATTTCTCATATATGTACTTCTCTGACAATAGGAAAGCATTCGAGTCCTCGAGTGTGTTTATTTTTGTCGCATAGAATTTCATAATAAGAATTTTTATATGAACACGCAGCTTCATAAGTAAACAAAGTCTGTCTCAGAATTTGAATTTTGATGGGATGATTTAATGGAATGTTTTTTTACTATTTCAGTACGTATATGTCTGATAGCAACTAGAATATCGTCAGCTAAAGTGCAAAAGGGGCTATAATTTTTGTAACGTTATGGGAAAAACAAAATTATGGCCCCGTATGCACTTTAGCCGACGATATTTTAAAGTGGATATTGGATGTTATTTTGCTTTGTGTTCGTTCAAGCCTGGGTTACGCCCTGAACATGAGCCAATTGCCAGTACAAAATTTTTCTTATATGTTTGGAAGGAGCTTTGTGCTAAAATGACAGCTATTAAAAATATGTAATACAAGTGTAAGTATATAGGAAAAGGTGATGTAGAGTGAATGTAGTTCAATGAAGGATTCGCTAATAACTGTCTGTAGATACTCAATCATATATTTTTATAATGGGATCACTTAGTTCCAGGTAACTAAGGTTTACTTCCACTTTGTTCTTGTATTTGAAACGTACACTATATAGGGCGTGCATTTATTACTTACATTGTATGTAAGGACCTGCAAAACTTGGGGCCTCAGTGGTAATCTGCGTTAAGGTGGTCAACTTACATGGATGATAGATGGTCGAAGAACAAGGCCTTTTTAAATGACAGGTTTTTTAACGCCTAAATAGAATTTTATAACTTAATAGGAACGTATAAATAATGAAAGAGGAAGAAACACCCGCAATTATAATATTTCAAGTCTATATAACGCTAATAAAAGGATATTTACGGGATTACATTGCTTTTGACCTACTATTGCGTGTAGGTTCTCACGTGTATCACTTAGGTGTAATAAGCGTAGCCAGTGATTTACATAATATATTATTGATTGCTCTCATGTCAATTTTACCTGGAAAATGAAACGTTTACAAGACAAGGATTTTAGTGTTTTAACAATTAACACACATTATTTCTTATACTACATATACTGTGTTTTATTCCTCCTAATCCATTTTTAAAGCATTGCACAGAATCCGTGCTAAATAGGTCAGATCAAAAATATTAGAGCCCAAGAGTAATAAAAACGAGTAATTATTATTGTAGAACTGGCAAAGATGGTTTAAATAATAATTCATCAAAAGGGTCTGGGTCAGTTGCAAAAGGCGATGGAATCAACTGTATGGTACACAGGATGTGCCCTACCAGGGAAAATTCTGGGAGGTAAAGCTAAGGTTAATATATCCTCTCCTCCTACAATTTCCTCGAAAAGGACAAGATTTTGGTAAAAAAGCATGTATGATTTGATAAAAATCTCAATCTAATCGACCATAAAATTCTGTTTTGGTTCAGGTAATGTTTTGATGTACTTCAAAATTTACCCTTTTACAATTAAAGTTTATCGAAACTTTTTGGAACATTCTCAGCGATTATGGGGTATTCGGAGCTAGTTTCTTCCATTTTCTCGGAATACTGAGAAATGATTAAAATTCCCTAGGGAAATCCTTAAATCTTGATGATTTGACGAAGATAAAATCCTACGGGAATAAAAATGTTGTCCCATGATGTAGTGTCGAAACTTATGGAACTTGCTGGAACAACATGATATTCAAGAAACTAATTATTTTCAAAGTGATTGACAAATTGCAAGGGAATTTTATACTGTGCTGTGTCAACAAGAGTAGAAATAATTTTTTCATCTATTATTAACATCCAAAAACTAGAAAAGCCTGACTGGGGCTCTGTGGTATCTGGTAATGATTTTATTATTCTTTTGCTAGTTCGTTTACCTTGTGCTCTGTGTTGAGAAAAGGTCAAGCCCTTGTTTTGGGATCAAATTTTTTATAACCATTTGAATTTCATACTTTTATTTACGAGGGAACTAATTATGATCTTCGGTCTTTTGTCTTCATACATAGATATTTATTAGATTAGGTTCCCCGTTGTGTGCGTGTGATGCTATTATCAATTATGAACCATTTCAATATATGTACATTCTTTGTCCAGCCTCAATGCAATTGCCTGCTGTTCTCGTAACCAAAAATGGAATTTATTACAACTCGAGGGAAATGGGAAATTTATTTCCTTTGGCAAAAGGACAGAGAGTCGTCAAATAAATGGGTATAACACAATAAAATGTATATTTGTAATATATAAAATTGTACAATACACAGAAATTATGGTTTGAAAAATTTTATTGGACAAAAATAATAAAAAATTGTGAAATCACAGACATAAGGCCGGATAAAATTAATCTTAAAAATATTGGGCGTTCGAACTGAGTGAGAGGTAAAAAATATATGCTTTAAAAATATTAGTATTTTGTTGTTTTAATAGAAATTCGACGACAGGCTATACTTAGAGGATTCAATTTTCCTGTGGCTTTTTACTTTCTCCAGTGCAGTGCAACTCTGATGTAATACATCCCCTCAACGGTAAATAGTTGCAGGTAATTTCTTGTGTGGGGTTAAACAAATCTGGAGAAAAACTACTTTTCGAAATTATAACCGCTAAACGGGATGAAAAAAGCAAATTCAAAGATTTAAATCCTAGAAAAATTTAAATGGAGAATAAATTAAGTGCGAAATTTCTCCATTCATATTGCACAGTTAGTTCTAGAACCCATTTGGCGGACATCCCGCGTTTGGTAAAAAATGAAGCAGGGAATTAATTATTTTTAACTCAATCATGAGAAGCACCATGGTAAACTGCATCTTGGCCAAAAAAATTATGTCCCTATTGTTACCATGGTAGCTGCAATAACGCCATTTGTCTATTTTGTCAACATGAGTTAAATGGAGAGACAACGTTTATAGAGGCTTGCCGCCCCCCAAAGTGCTGTAACTAAATTTTTTTAGGGGTACCGACAATTTTGCCATTTTCATTATAAGACCTCAAAATCCCTCGCAAACATCCTTAAAATATTGAGGAATTTCGATCTGCTATACCTTTTGCTGCACTCAAAGTAGAGTCCTGAAGGTGAAAGATTCTGAAAGTGTAACATTTTAGCTTTCAGAATTGATACTACATAAATTTTTACAAGTTATAGGGGAATGAGTTTGAGCGGTTTGGGTACAAAATTACCTCGAAATTGGGGAAATTCAGGGGGAAGGGTCAGAAAATTTTAAAGCTAAAAATTGTTTGTTCTACCAAGCAATTTTGTACCCAAACCGCTCAAACTCATTCTCTTTTAGCTTTGGTCCTCGGAGGAGTAAAATTTTATGTAGTATCAATTCTGAAAGCTAAAATGTTACACTTTCAGAACCTTTCACCCTCATGACTTTATGTTTAGTACAGCAAAAGTTATAGCAGATCAAAATTGCTCAATATTTTAAGGATGTTTGCAAGGGATTTTGAGGTCTTACCCTGTGTTTAGAGTCGGTCGTTTTTGCAGTTTCACTAGATGATTCGTGCAGGATCATGCGAATTCCGCGTTTATAGTCCGTTTGAGGAAAAGATAAGATAGGATAACATATACAAAAAAATCATTCGTGAATGAAAAATTTAACGGAGTGATTCTCTAGGGAAACTTTTGGTGGACTCTAAACACAGGGTTATAATGAAAATGGCAAAATTGTCGGTGCCCCTAAAAAAATGCCCACAATTTTTAGTACAAAATACAATTTTTACCTTGCACTCCCGTTACAGCGCTTTGGGTAGCCTCTGTAAACGTTGTCTCTCCATTTAACTCAAGTTGAAAAAATGGACAAATGGCGTTATGGCGGCTACCATGGTAACAATAGGGACATAATTTTTTTGGCCAAGATGCAGTTTACCATGGTGCTTCTCATGATTGAGTTAAAAAAATTCATTCGCTGCTTCATATTTTACCAGACGCGGGGTGTCCGCGAAATAGGTTCGAGGACTAACGGTGTATTGGAAAAAATCTACACGTGAACTTAAGCTCTAAGCTATCTTGGGTTTTAAATGATTATGTGTTCCCCGGGGATGACAGGACTCAGGTCATAAATGTTCACAGATAGAGCCTGGCCTTCAAATTTGTGGAATACTGATCCCCCAATGGAAATTGAATGCAGAAAATTCGAAGTTGGGAACAAAAGTTTTCAAAGTGTGAGAAATTAATTTGACACAACGGTAATAATTAATAATTTGCTAATAATTATTAGCAAGTAGGACTTTTAGAATAAGAAGATTGTGGAAGAATACTTGTCTGACCAATTAGTAGTGAAATTCTGCAAACTGCTAGTTAGGGTCATAGTTTATATATAAGTGCCCAAAAAATTTTAAACAAAATTGTCGTGGGTTAAGGTGCTATTCGTAATTTTTATGCAAACAGTATTAAAACATTGATTATGAGTATTAAACAGTAGAAAAAATTTTGATGTCTTGAATCCTTGCGTTTTCTTTACAGAGATTTTCGCTTGTTTGAAAATGTTTTTTTGGTGAGCGAGGGGAAGTAAATATTTTTCATCCTTTTTGACCGACAGTATCCGTAAAATTTTTAAAGATTTGTATCAGTTTGACGATAAACAATATATATATATATACATATATAAACAATGGGAGCCGGCTGATTGAACCAAGGAAAATTTCAGCCAGTGACTTCACCCAATAAATTTTGAACCAAAAATTTTTTCACCCAATAATGTATGAACCAAAAGATTTTTGAACCAAAAAAGTTTGAACCAGGAAATATATCAACCAATAA
>JAQFXU010001068.1:0-34760 GCA_034693705.1 Spatulosminthurus flaviceps
GGGGGGAATGTTAGGAAAATTATGAAATGCTTTGTGCTCGTTATATGAGCACGACCATGAGCATGACGATCGCATAATGGCTCTTTAGCAATAAATCAGGGGAAGGAGCTGGGGCTATGAAGATCCAACTCATTATTTACGCCTTCGTCCTTTTGTCCTTGTTAATTTAGTTCTAGGGAGAGAGAAAGAGAGACAAGGCCCTAGTCATTCCGATAAGGTTGAGCACTCAGAAAGTGTGAGAGTGAGAGGGTCTCAATGCTCCATTGCTACATCATTATTGTCACGACTCATAAATCCATAGATTCCTACCCTCTTTCCCCCCATAAAACTAACTTTATTTTACAATCTACCAAATGATTTATAATGCCATTTTTAGCCCACTCTTTTCCAATAGTCCAAATAATATTCCATAAATATCTAATACTCAACCTTTTTTACAATATTTTAATTTCTTCCTTCCATGTATCTCATTTCCAACTTTTTCAACGTCTAATAATACATTTTATTGGTATTTCCGTACACTCCATAAGGTTCCATACACCCGCACACAATTTATATGCAGGGATCTTTCATCAAATGAAATAATTTAGAGAGCTTCCGCGTGCCCAACTTGAAAAACATTTTATAGTGAAGCAAGATAAAAATTGAGGAGTTCCGAGTTTTGAACTTATTTATTACTTTTACTCTGTCTTTTCCTCCTCCTACCCTCCGCTATTGCTAGATAGAATAAATTCCTTGGAATTCTTCTGGAAGAGCTCTATAAAAAAGGGAGGGTTGGATGGGTGATAATTGGAGCTTTTTCTACACATGGAATGACATGGATTGTATAAGGAGCTTCCTTATTACCGCACCCCATGAGTTACAAAGACGCTCTCCTCTTCAGCTGTCCTTCTTAGGGTGGTAAAAGTGAGTCAAGTTGTGCTTTCTCTCTCCCCTTCAACACTCACAGCTCACAATTTATTAAAAACTTGTGTATTTATCTGGGAGAATAAGTGGTCAAATGCATTAAACCACTATTGCCATGGATTTTTCAACTATGGTCCGTATAATTTGTGGCCATATTTCCTTGATTTCCTTATGCTATGTCAGAGGTTGAATTGATGACGGTGTGAGGGTAAGATCTTGCTCCGTTCCTCCCGCTATTAATTACTATAGACTCTACCTTTTTCGCATGGCGTCTATCTTTGCATCCCAAATGGCGAGGATGTTGGTGGGCTGGGAGTCTGCTGCGGGAGCAATCCTCATTATTATTATTTGCTCGGGAAGCGCATATATATATGTATATATGTAGTTAAATGCCTGGTATATTGCAACAGGAAAAAGTCCCATGCCAAGAGATGTGACATGTGGCAAGTGAGATGATGGGAATAGGAAGAAGGGAAATAAATGTCAAGATGCTCTTCCCATAATAATTCCTCTCACTTTTCAAACTTGCTTTAATAATTACGAGTATTATTATTATTACTCCAACTCTTTCCCATTAAAGAATGTCAGAGGATTTTACAATTATTATTATTATTATTATGACATTTTACATTATGAGCCTCACATTCACTTCCACACACTTTCCACTTCTAAAGCTCTGGAATTTATCTCGAATTTTCACATTACTATTATGTAACCAAATAAAAGCAAAGGATGAGTAAAGTTAGGAAATTCAAACATTTCAAACCAAGCTTAATGAGATCCTCCCCGTTCCTCTCTCCCTCTTAAATGAATTACATATGACATTTTGACATTTTATCATGGAAGGAAAAGCTAATGGCGAGGGAGGTTTTTAAGCTCATCTGCCCTCAAGCATTATTTCCTTTACAAAAGCAATGCATGACAATTTGCTCATTCTTCCTCAATTCTCTCGTATTTCGCATTCCCTCACATTTCGGGACCAGCAGATCTTCATCCCACTCCTTCTAATTTTCCCCACATCTGTCTCAATAATTTCTCTCTCTTTCTTAAAGGATTTCTCTATAGCTGAGCTAACAGATTATATGCATTGGATAATTTGTCATTTTAAATTCAATACGAAGGGTGATGAGATTAAAGGGAAGAATTTCCTAGGCAAGATGCTAATAAGAAAATGTTATGGCTTTCAACTTTTCCTTATTTACTACGCATAGCTCCTATAGCAAGTACAAGAAATTGTAGAGCACTGGGAGAGCAGAGACGAGCGTCAAGTTGATTTCTACATAAATGATAATATGCAAAATAATGTTGGGGCTTTGTCTAAATGACATTGATCAAGAAAAGAAAATGGGTTGATGAGGTGAGGAGTTTGGCCTTTGAGTAACACTACGAGACATAGGCAGATCCTAACCTCCCTTTTCTAGTAGATATGAACTCACTTCTTTGAATTCCACAAGTTCAGTTTCCCTGTAGAAAATATCAATGTTGTCAGCCATGGTAAATACAAGAAGCTTATGGCCACTAAAATAGCAATTTGAAGAACCTGATTTTTTTTATTCATCTCAACCTCAAAGGAAAATCCCATTAATCCCATCCATAGGAATGGGAAAAGGTAAAGTATGGCCAGCCCATATGTCATTTTTACAACATTACAACTCTTGTTCCACTTCCACTTTTTATTCTTCTCAAGAGTTAAAAGTATTGTCATAATGAATTGAAGAAATGCGGGTGAATGAATCAAGTTGAAAAATGTAGAAGGGTACAAAATGGAAAAAGCCTGGGATTGCATTGGTTCTGCAGCAAATCACATCATTTGCATTATCTAATCTCTCAGCCCAATAATGTAGAGTGGTTTTCCATGCCTACACAATTTAATAGCATATAATGTATTACTGACATATAAGAAAATCTTACATGGTTAGTCTGGGCGATAAGATGAAAATGTTACATAAGCTCAATCCAGGTTCATACCCATTCAATCTAAATGCATGAGGATGGAAAAATCTAATTTTTACCAAATTTTGGTAAAATTGACCCCATTTTGGTAACATTGACCAAATTGAGGTAAAATTGACCATAGGGTAAAATTTACTGTATTTTGGTAAAATTTTCCTGATATTGACCTAGGTAAAACTGACTAAATTTTGGCAAAATAAACATGTTTGGGAAATTATGTTGGGATTTTGTATATAATGTGGCTATAATGTGGAGCACATGGTGGAAAAGCCCTGCGATTGTAGATAATGCTGGAGTGAGATCCAGGTAAACGGTGTGTATGAGTAAGCCGTATGAGTGGAAAGACTGAGTTTGTAAGATGAGGCTAGAGTGAATGGTCGAGCGAGAGCCTCAAAATGAAGAGAACCTTACAGCTTGAACTCTGGAGGTCTAATTGCATATTTATTAGCAGGTTAGCATGGCTTTTAACATGTGGGTGGTTAGGTGAGAGGGAAAGGGGAGAGCCACAGAGATACCCTTGCATTATTCCCCCCCCCCTCCGGGGCGACCCGGTAGCAAAATAATTAACACGGTGAGGTAGCATATAAAGGCGACAATTGTTAAATTCATATTGACAAGTTGTAGGATTAATTAACGTCCTTTTTAGAGTAAGTACATCGAAATTGAGCCATGAAAAACTTAAGCTATAAATATCCGTTGGGGTTACCGCTGGGGATCGGAATTAGAGACATCGATGCGGGTCCAGTCGGGGTGACCATTCGATTTGCGAAGGATGGCGACTCACTGGAGACTGGATCTGGGTCTACAGTTCCTCGGTAGTAAATGGTAATAAAAGTAACATGAATTGGCCTTAGATTTTAACTTTGTAGCTACATTGTGGATCCATAAATTAATTGATTTAAAAAATTGTTAGAAATCACCGTAGTTGTTAATACATACAAACAGTGTAACTATGGATCCTAATTTAGGGAAATACTACATGAATATAAGATGACAAAAAGTAGACCAAAATTATCATTTTCACTTTACACACACACAGTTAGGCCAATTTGGGTAAAAGTCACATTTGAGTAGTCTGTAATTAGTGTTGTGATGCACTGCACTGTAGTCCTGGGTTGTGATGACATGATGGAGCCACGTGGTAGCGATCAATGATGGCGATGGGACCTCATGGACCTGAGACGGCGAGGTAGAGTGCCACGTGGTGATCTCCAAAATGTCGGTTCGACGGCATGGAACTGGGAAATTGTGCTGGCGGATCCATGAAACCACTTCTGGAATTGCCTGGGTGAAACCGATGATGAAAAGAGCACAGGAACAGACAAAGTGGAGCCAACGAACACTTGAAATGATGCCAAGGAAATGACGAGTCCAGGATGGAGAAAAAACAGCGTGATAGTAATAATAATTAATATTATTTACATAATATATTTTTTTTCAACCCATTATTTTTATGACATAAATTATAATTTATTGAAGAAATTGGTATTCACGTAAGGTACACTATTTTTAATTTTAGTTACCTATGGGCAAAATATTATTATTCTGACTTTTGCTCTCCACATCTTCCTTATGCATTTTTTGCTTTACTTTGTTATTATTCTTATTCCTCTCCCGCTCTTCTTCCTTCTCCATTTTTTCCCATTAACGTTTCTTTTACCAATAATCTTTGGAATTTTCAATAAAAAAATATCCAATAAAATCAGCCCGTTCCTTTTTCTCCTTTACAACATATGTCATGTACATATAGGACGAATCCCATCATTGAATCATGAGCCAGACCATGAAGCACTCAAGCTTGTCGTAACAATCATCTTCGCCATCTTAGCTGTAGTAGTAACGTAACGTGGTAACTACCATTTATTTTGCTTTCATTTCACTCAATAACTCAACTCTTGAACCGCTTCTCCTCTACTCAATGTAACTTTTGCCAAAAACCTTATTTAATTCATATTTCATCGACATTCTTACCGGGAGACCGTTTGGACCCAAACTCAAGAAGACCCATCCCCCAACGGGCACTTCCGCCTCATCAACCTCCTCTTCCTAGAGTTGAGCCAGTCATGAACGAACCACAACCAGGTGAGTCAGGGACCTCACCAAACATTTTAGCACCAACAAGTGGTCGTGTTCTTGCCGAGACAAACCTCACCTCGTCCGATGAAGAAGAAATGCCAGCAATTGCAGAAGAAGGTCAAGTTCTTGAGATGATGGACATCGTATCCTCGGAAGAGGAAGAGCCAGCTCCTGCCCCTGCCCAGAGGGGAGAGGAATTCCCAGCGAATATGGATCCAGAAATAAGGCGACAACTTGAGGAAGAGGAATATTGGAATGCCCGGAGGAGAAAGCGAGCTGGAGGCGGAGGAGGATGCTGATGAGTCATAAAGGACAAGAAGAATGAGTACATTCCGCTTCCTCATTCCGCAAATCAAACACTAAGAACCAGAAACAAAGTCAAAACTAAATTCTCTGCATCTTTTTCTACTCAATTTAAAGGCTCCAGAAATAGGATCAAGTCCTCCTCAGTATTTCATCCTAATTTATAATAAGCTAAATGTCCAATAAAAAATCATAGAGAACCATGAGAAAATTGAGTGAAATTCCCTTAACCTCTTTTCCGCTCATTTTCGTTTATTAGTATTTGTAGGGAAACAAACCTCATTTAGGCTAGGAAAAGGCTCATTTAAATAAATTATTATTCTCTTTACAAATATCCACAAATCCATCCTCAGAGACTTCTCTATCATCCGCATCAGCCCTACGTTATCCCATAACGTTACGAAAATTATAGCGCCTTTTGGACTTTACCCGACGATATGTACATAATCCTGGTGTAAGAAGGAACCCCTCAACCCAGAGTCCCCTCTCTCTTATCTTATCTCTTATCTTACTAAAGCATTTAAATTAGGTTTTGAGTAAAGCATGCGTCTTGGAAAAGTGATTTGTTTTGAATAATTCAAAAGAAAATAAAGTAAAACTATAACATTTTTCAATTTAAGATTTTTCTCATTTCCAAGTTTTAGGTTTATTTTGAAATCGGATTTCGTAAAAATAATTTTCTTACTACTATTATTCATATTTTATAAGGACAAGAATAATAATAATAATAATTCTATTCTTATTTTATTGCTTTTTTCTAATATTTTGATGTGCGCGGATCTTCGTACTGCATTTTCCCCTTGACTATAATACTTATAAAATTATTAAGTACATATTATTATTCTTATTTTGCTCTGCGCATTTTCGTACTCCATTTTTCCTTTAATTTGTTTCCCATTAACGTTTCTTCTACCAATAATCTTTGGAATTTTCAATAAACAAATATCCAATAAAATCAGCACGTTCCTTGTTCCCCTTTACAAGATGTGATGCATCACATAGGACGAATCCCACCATCCTCAAATCCTCATCATTCATTCAACCGCTTCTCCTGTACTCTGTGGACTCTGTCTAACTCTTGCCAAAAACCTCATTTAATTCATTTTTTAATCCTTTGCCATCATCATCCCCTCCAAAATCATATTAATTGAAAATACCAGTCATACTCGCAGAATCAGCTTGAAGATAAAAAAAATCCCTTTAGGAAATAATCGGATCATCCCCCGCTAAAGTCCGCTTTCCAGTCCAGTTCCATTTCAAGTTCATTGTGGTTATTATAATCCTTTATCGTTGATTGAATATCTCACAAGTCACGCAACCATGTCACCGAAGAAGTCACCAAAGTCACCCAAGAAATGCTCCCCCAGAGCGGGTCAAGGAAGGGCTGGGAAGAAACGGAGAAGGAGTGGCAGTGGGGATGAAGAAAATGGACCTTCTGGGTCAAAACGCTTTGCGGGCGGCGGTCAGGGTTGCTCCGCACCCACCCCCCAACTTCCCCCTGAAGCTGTTGCTAGAGTCTTCGAGTTTGTGGATAATATTAACGAAATCAGAGAAGCTGCCAGGTATCCGCAACCAAGTACGTCAGGTACCTCGGTAAGCGCTTCAGGAGGGGGTTGTGTTCTTGCCGAGATAGACATCGCCTCGTCTTCCGATGAAGAAGATACCAAAGCAGGGATAGTCAAGGAAGAGGGAGAGGACAACCCCCCTCAGGGGGGACCAGAGGGTATGGATCCAGAAAGGAGGCGACAACTTGAGCAAGAGATGGCTCAACACGAGAAGAGCCAGAAGTATTGGAAGAGAAAGCGAGGTGGAGGCGGAGGAAAATGTTGACCAATCATAAAAGACAAGAAGAATGGGAACATTCCGCGTCCTCATCGCCCGCAAATCAAACTCTAAGCTAACTGGAAACAAAGTCAAAATTAAATTCTCCACATCTTCTTCTACTCAAAAGTTAAAGGCTCCTAAAATAGGATCAAGTCCTACTCAGCCTTTCATCCTTATTTACAATATAAGCTAAATGTCCAATAAAAAATCATAGAGAACCATGAGAAAATTGAGTGAAAATCCCTTAACCCCAGTTTTCCACCCCTTTTCTTTTATTAGCGTTAATTAGGAAAAAACTTCATGGAAAAGACTCATTTAAATAAATTATTATTAGTCTCTTTAGAAATACGCATACAAATCCATCTTGAGTTGAGGCTTCCTCCATCATCCGCATCCCCCCACCTACAATACAATGCAAGTCTCAACCTAGTCTAAGAAACCCCTCAATCCAAAGTCCCATATTTCCGAGAGGAATACATAAAAAGCTTAAAACTCATCTTACAGAAAATGTGAAAAATGCTATTTTCCCAATGCAATGCAATGGAGTACATTTTGGAACGCTTTGCTTGGTTGAGAAATGTGATTGAAACAAGATGAAGGATTTGCTTCATTTATTTCCTCCTCCATAATTATTACATCTCTGCTACGTATAGGACTCTTGGAATTAGTGAATTAGCACGTATTTTCTAGCACTAAACAAAGGAATTTTAAAAAAAATATACCAAATAGAAAATATGTGGAAAGTGAAAAAAGATTTTGGATTTTCATGTTGTAGGATGGTGAGTTAATGTAAGGCGATTTATGTAGTACATAATAGGGAAAGGTGTGAAAATCATAGGGCTGGGACGTTGGTGGGAGAAAAGTGGTGAGCTGGTATTTTCATACATGGGCAATATTTTGTTTCGGGACGATGTGCTATATCTTTTCTGTCCCAGAGAATCTCCAACTTCGGATTTCATTGTCATACTTTGGAGTGCTTAGGATTAGTAGTTGGCCGTTCATGAATGTAAGATAAATCCTGGGAGGACTTGTGTCTCTTGGGCCCCGCCAAATGCAAATGCTCCTTCTCCATTATGCATCATCTTATATTTCTCCCTCATCTTATATCCACACAATTGGACGGATCCTTCCCATACATGTCTACTCATGTACACAAAGTCCAGAGATCTGACAAGTGAGTGAGTACTGCGAAGTAGAGACGTGTATATCAAAGTGCCCTTATTATTTATGTACATATGGATAGCTCCAAGTGCCCTGAATTATGCATAAATGACGCTCACTCCATTCCAGCCACATCATATTTAGGTGTACACGTTTTTATCCACTCACAGTTTCAATGTGACATTACATCGCACCTCCGTCTCAAAGGTCACTCATACAGCGATGAATTTTGGCCCTTTTTATTTCCATGTGGATGGAATAAAAGGTCAACAACCATCGACCATCACGTCATGTAAAGCCCCTACAAAAGCTCCGTATTTCAAATCAAAGCTTTCTTTTTGCAAGCACCAATCCACCGCTTCAAATTTAACAAAATTTGCTTGAATTGCTATTATAACAACTACACACATATCCTTCCATCTGTATTTCATCCTCATATTGGTCATGGCACATTTCAGTCCCTCAAATTTTCCTCAAAAAAGGTTATACTTAATTTCCACATTTTCCCGCAATTTTCACTTGTCATGTAATTTGTTGCTTCAATCCTCAAATCTTCATTGCATTATTCCACCTTTGGCAGGATCGGTCAAATTTTGTTCAAATCCACCAAATTTTGGTAAAGTTAACCAAATTTTGGTAAAATTGCCCAAATTTTGGTAAAATTGACCAAATTTTGGTTCATCTTCGCTATGCATTTTCGCTTTACTTGTTTAAATTCCGTCATTCTCATTTCCAAGGTTTTGTTATTTTGAAATGATAATAATAATAATTTATAAGTTAATAAAAGATACAAACAAGGCAGACAAAAAATGCAAAGAACAAATAAGAATAATAATTTTAATATTCTTTTTTCCCTCTCCCGCGCCCTTCTCCCTCCTCGATTTTTTCCCATGTTACCTGTCTTCTTCAACCAATAATCTTTGGAGTTTTCAATAAAAAAATATCCAATAAAATGAGCCCGTTCCTTTTTTCCCCTTCACAACATGTCATGTACATGTAGGACGAAGCCCGTCATCCTCATCCTCATCCCCGTCATTGATCATCATGAGCCAGAGATCATGAAGCACTCAAGCTTGTCGTAACAATCATCTTCGCCCTCTTAGCTGTAGTAGTAATATAACGTAACGTAGTAACTAACATTTATTTTCCTTTCATTTTAAGGAACAAAAGAAAACTGTTTATCCTTTAAGGACTCGCTACTCCTTAGCTCAGTCTAACTTTTCCCAAAAACCTCATTTAATTCATATTTAACCCTTTCCCATCATCCCGTCTGGGCTCCAGTTTGGATCCATAATAATTAATTGAAAATACCAGTATCGCAGTATCGCAGTATCATTTAGGAGATAAAAAAATCCCTTTAGGAAGTAATCGGATAATCCCTCCGCTAATAAAGTCCGCTTTCCAGTCCAGTTCCATTTCAAGTGAGAACCCTTTGCCCAGAGAGAGAAGGGAAGGACACTCCCCGCGTATCTCACATCTCAGTTTTTTGTGTGTTCCTCCGAAGCTGGCGCAATCCAGCAGCCATGCCACCACGGAAGTCCTCAAGGAAACAGGCAAAACCAAAGAAATGCTGCCAAAACTTTAGGGGGTGCAGATTTGATCATGATGTCGATGTTCCTCCGCTACCACCCCAAAATCCTGATTGCACCATAAGAGATTCAAACCAATGCCCACTACATACCGGGTATGGACAAGGAGACAGAAGTGCAAGTGATTCCTTTAGACACAGACTGGTGAGGCCGTATCGGGACCGCATTTATCAAACTGAGGACAATCTAAGGGATAGGGACATTGAAACAAGAGGGGAAGCAACTCGAAGAAGGCTTGTCCCAAGACCACGCCCACCACCCTCACGCACACGCTCATACGTCCCAAGTCCTCCCCCTCCTATCTGCGCGGGTGAAGGAAGGCGGGGGAGGAAGCGGCCTGCCCCCGGAGAGGGAAGTAGAGGTCCAGGCCCCTTTAAACGCTTTGCGGGATATGCTGGAGGAAGAGGACGAGGTGCTTACTTACCAGGAGGCCGTTTGCACCCAGACTCAAGAAGACGCACCCCCGAACCACTTCCGCCTTATCAACCTCCTCCAGGCCCGTCCTTACGAGAAGTTTTAAGACCAACACATGGTCGTGTTGTTCCTCCCGAACCGTCTGCGCCGGCATGTGCAGGAGGATCTCCCTTTAGACTCCACGGAGTTGGTAGAGCTGGTAGACGAAGAGGCGCTTACTTACCAGGAGGCGTTAGGGAGATAACCGCAAGAAGACCATTTCAATTTCCGCCTGAACCTGTTGCCATCGAAGAACCACAACCGGGCCCGTCAGGGACCTCACGAAACTACGGTCAGTGTGCTCCTCCCGGACCAACGATTTACTCCTCCTCGGACGAAGAAATGCCAGAAGCGAGAGCGAGACCCTACTCCCAACCATTTGAGCTCGACTCGGACGATGAAACTATGCCACTAGGATTTGATGCACAAGATTGTCAAGCACAAGTAGATCTGAACCAAGGGATGATGGAAGTCGGCGAAGACGACGGATCATCGGATATTGAGGATTAGGAATGATGGGACAATGGATGGCCTCAAGAGAACGCGAGATGGAGCTCAAGGATGTTCATGAGTGAGAAAAGTCGCGAAGAATGAGAGCATTCCGCTTCCTCATTCCGCCAATCAAACTCTAAGCTAACTGGAAACAAAGTCAAAACTAAATTCTCCACATCTTCTTCTACTCAAAAGTTAAAGGCTCCTAAAATAGGATCAAGTCCTTCTTCCAGCCTTTCATCCTCATTTACAATATAAGCTAAATGTCCAATAAAAAATCATACAGAACCATGACAATTCATTGAAAATCTCTTAACCTCTTTTCCACTCATATTCCTTTTTGAGTATTAGTAGGGAAAAAACCTCATCTAGACTAGAAAAAGGCTCATTTAAATCAATACAATTTCCGAGAAAAACTATACATTTACGGGAATTTTTGTAGCCCTCAAGTCCCCGCACCCTACGGGAGTGAGTCAATTTTTTCAACAAGTTTTGCTCCTTCGTAGCTACGTACATGGTCACCGGTGAAATAACATTAGGCATTTTTTAAAAGGCCCAATTTCGCCTGTGTTTATATGTGTGGGTCCAAGTTTTTATTGGGTCAAATTTTGGTCGAAGTGGGTCACATTTTGGTCAAAATGGGTAAAAATTTTAGTCAAATTGGGTCAAATTTTGGTCAAATTAGGTCAAAGTGGATCAAATTTTGGTCAAATTGCATCAAATATTGGTCAAATTGACCAAATTTTAGCAAAATTGACCATAGGGTAAAATTAACCAAATTTTGACCAAAGGGTAGAATTGACCAAATTTTCCTAATATTGACCAAATTTAGGTAAAATTGACTAAAGTTTGGGCGAAAAAACACGTGTGGGAAATAATGGCAGAATAAAGCCGAAACGAAATGAGAAAAGCTATCAGATTATGCAAACTAAACATGTTTAGAAAAGGAGGAGGAGCAATAAGAATAATATTGTTATTAAAGTATTAATTCCCCATCGCAGTCGTTGGCTTAGATTTCGTATTTCAACGCAAGATGGTGCATGGTGCAGGCGTACTTCAAAGTAAAAACACTCGATCACAATTTAAATTCCCCATTTCCTTCCTTCAATATGGTCACCAGTCACCATTTAAATAACATTACGCAATTTCTTAAAGGTGTTCCCATCGAAGGGATTTTCGAAAAAATGTCTACAAAAATAAATCCTTACACAAATATAATATGAACTTGCTTGGAAAATTTCTGGTTGGGGCTATAGTACCCTTAAACAGTGTTATTTTTCCGCTTGGAGAAAAAATAATTATTATTACTAGAAATTCGGCCATCCGCGTTCTGGATGGGAATCTCTTCTTGATGAGGATGGATGAGATAAAATCTGGCGGCCATACACGCATTAATCGTGAAGAATGTATTTAGGCATTGCCCATTTTGATAAAATGATTTGATTGGTAATAAAGTTACCATGCGTATTTATTGTGAAGAGTACATTCATAGGCATTGCCTAACCACAAAATATTTTGATTGGAAACAAAAGGTGACTATGCACATTAATTGTAAAGAATGCATTTAGGCATTGCCCCTTTGGGTATCGCGGATGGGAACGCTTTTCAACTCCCCCAGTTCTTGATAAAGAAAAGAGTGATTGTGCATTTATAAGAGGTTTGGCAGAAACGTCAGTTTCAGTAGGTAGAAATCTGATTCCGCGCACTGCCGCGCAGTAAAAAGTTATACTTTAACTTTGTTACCTGTTTAAAAATGAAGGGGGATGCGGAGGCCGTTGCGCGTTAAGACCGCGCTGCTCTTCTCCCGTGCTACGTCAATGAATGGTTTTTTCTTAGTACTGCTCTGGCTTCACTCTAACAACACATAACCACACGCAATACTCTAAACTAACCTGAAATGGATTTTTTCTCCAATAAAGCCCCGACCTCAGATACTGTTTCGTTGTCAAGGATCTTCTCATTATTGCCAACTACTTTCTGAAAACAACAAAAGGGAAATGCTGAATAGCATTGCAAAGTAACTTAAAGTACAGTAAGCTATTTTCCTAGCAAAAAAAGTAATGTTATTGTATTATTACTTTTTTTTTTTACCAAACTTCACTACTTTGAGTAAAAAAAAAGTGCAATAAAATCATTTTGTCAAAACCGCGTATGCCGTTGCTTTACGCAATCTTTGCAACTTTGAGTAAAAAATATCCAATTGAATCGGGACGTTCCGTTTTACGTTTGTACAACATAATGTAATGTGCATTTACGATGACCGTCACTATCATCATCATCATCACGAAGAAGCTTTTAGTTAATGAGATTACAAGTGACAATAGTGATTAGCATTTGTGCAAATAATTCCAAAGATTTTTTTTAAATTAGTTTTTTCTCATTACCAAGGTTTTCTTGTTTTGAAATAATAATAATAATAATAACAAAGGTAGAAACAAGGAAAAGAACAAATAGGAATAATAATTTTATTATTCTTATTTTCCTCTCCCGCGCTCTTCTTCCTACTCCAGTTTTCCCCCATTCACTCTTCTTCAACCAATAATCTTTGCAGTTTCCAATAAAAAAATATCCAATAAAATCAGCCCGTTCCTTTTTCCCCCTTCACAACATGTCATGTGCATATAGGACGAAGCCCATTATCCTCATCCTCATCCCCATCTCTGATCATGATGAGCCAGAGACCATGAAGCACTCAAGCATGCCGCAACAATCATCTTCGCCCTCTTAGCTGTAGTAGTAGCGTAGTAACAGTAACGCAGCGTAGTAACTAACATTTATTTTCCTTTCATTTTACGGAACAAAAGAAAACTGTTTATCCTCTAAGGACTCGCTACTCCTTAGCTCAGTCTAACGTTTCCCAAAAACCTCATTTAGTTCATATTTAACCCTTCCCCATCATCCCGTCTGGGCTCCATGTTGGATCCATAATAATTAATTGAAAATACCAGTATCGCAGTATCATTTAGGAGATAAAAAAAATCCCTTTAGGAAGTAATCGGATAATTCCTCCGCTAATAAAGTCCGCTTTCCAGTCCAGCCAGTTCCATTTCAAGTGAGAACCCTTTGCCCAGAGAGAGAAGGGAAGGACACTCCCCGCGTATCTCACATCTCAGTTTTTTGTGTGTTCCGAATCACAACCCACAACCCAGCAGCCATGCCACCAAGGAAAAACCCAAACCCTAACTGCCCGAGTAAAGGAAGGGCTAAGAGGAAGCGGCCTGCCCCCGGAGAGGGAAGACAACCAGCAGGTCCCATAAGTCGCCATAGGCCATATGGTGGAGGAAGAGGAAGAGGTGCTTACTTACGAGGAGGCCGTTTGCACCCAGACTCAAGGAGACCCACCCCCGAACCACTTCCTCAACCTCCTCCCTTACGAGAAGTTTTAAGACCAACACGTGGTCGTGTTGTTCCTCCCGAACCGTCTGCGGCGGAATGTGCTAGAGCAGGATCTCCCTATGTACGCCGCGGAGCTGGTAGAGCTGGTAGACGAAGAGATGCCGCTGCATTACCAGGAGGCGTTAGGGAGGTAACCGCAAGAAGACCATTTCAATTTCCGCCTGAACCTGTTGCCATCGAAGAACCACAACCGGGCACGTCAGGGACCTCACGAAACTCTGGTCGGTGTCCTCCTCCCGGACCAACGATTTACTCCTCCTCGGACGAAGAAGAAACCCCAAGTCGGACCTCACGAAACAGTGGTCCGTGTGCTCCTCAACCATTTTATTCCTACTCCACGGACCCCAGGGAACTAAGCCCAAGTGGGCCTGCGCCAAGTGCTAGAGCAGGGTCTCCCGCTCTTCGCCGCCCGGGTCATGGTCGTAGAGTTAAGAGAAGAAGAGTTGAGGCAAAATACTTACCGGGAGGCCGTGGTGATAATCCCCGTTGGGATCCGAACGCAGATACTTTGCCGATAGGAGACGATGAAGAATTATGTGAACAAGATGATCTGAACCAAGGGATGATCGAAGCCCCCGAATCCGACGGATCATCGGAGGTTTCGGATTTGTCGGATGGGCAGTATGACCAGATCATAGAGAGTTGGAATTGGAATGGGACAGAGAACGAGTGATGAAGGATGGGACAATGGATGGCCTCAAGAGAAGGCGAGATGGAGCTCAAGGATGTTCATTAGTCGTAAAAGACGAGAAGAATGAGAAGATTCCGCTTCCTCATTCCGCCAATCAAACTCTCTAAGCTAACTGGAAACAAAGTCAAAACTAAATTCTCCACATCTTCTTCTACTCAAAAGTTAAAGGCTCCAAAAATAGGATCAAGTCCTTCCTCCAGCCTTTCATCCTCATTTACAATATAAGCTAAATGTCCAATAAAAAATCACACAGAACCATGACAATTCATTGAAAATCTCTTAACCTCTTTCCCACTCCTTTTCTTTTATTAGCGTTAATTAGGAAAAAACCTCATGGAAAAAGGCTCATTTAAATCAATTATTATTATTCTCTTTGGAAATACGCATACAAATCCATGTTGAGTAGGGGCTTCCTCCATCATCCGCATCCCCCCACCCACATTACAATCCAAGTCTCATCCTAGTCTAAGAAAGCCCTCAATCCTCAATCTCTCTTATCCGTCCTGTTGGTGGTGGTAGAATTTGAAAAAAAGAGGGATAAAAAAACCTCAAACTATTTCTCAGCTCAATTTCTTTTCTTTTCCTCTCACAATATCAACAATAATAATAATTATTATTATTTCTCTACGTAGCTCATCTCTTCATAATAACCTCATTTCATTCTAATTCCTTCCCTCAGCATTATTTCCTTTTTTATTACGAGGAACATGCCTTTTTCTGACTCCCAACAAGTAGAATATATTCAACTTTTCAATGATTCGCTTGCTTCCGCAAAAAAGCAAGCTAATATTAGCGTTTGGTCCTGTTACGAAAAAAATCCTTTTCCAATAACTTTCCCACCCCTTCATGTAATTATTTCAAAGATCGAGCCATCTTAAAACCGATGCGGAGAAAAACTATACCTTCATGTGAATTTTTGTAGCCCTCAAGTCCCCACCCTACACGGGAGTGAGTCAATTTTTTCAACAAGTTTTGCTCATTCGTTGCCTCATACATGGTCACCGTTCAAATAACATTAGGCATTTTTCCTTTCAAGCTTTCACATTATTTTTTTTCCTTATTATCTGGCAATAATAATAATTTTTATTATTCCTCCTTTTCTCATCACTTGTTTGTTTCTATCAATAATTATATTATTTACATGCAGTGGTGACCACGACGATGCACAAAACAATTTATTTACGAGCTTTGTAGAAAGAAAAACCATGGAGACTATGAAGACTCATACATTTTTACCCACACGACCAAACTCACACTCAACCACCGCTTCTATTTATTTCTTTTCTTTTTCATATTTCTTCTATTCATGGAGAGAAATATGAGGAAAGAATTCAGAGAAAGATAAAAATCCATAGGATTGACAATTTCCAACCAAGGATTTTTCCACATGAAAATCAGTGGGAGGAAGGGATTCGGAGCCAAAGCTGTTTTTACTACACCATGGACTAACGTACAATGCAATGTAGAAATAAAATAATAAAGAAAAAAGAGAAAAAGTGTTGAGAAGTGAAGGGCTCTTCTTGTGCTCTTGGAACATTTCATGTGAGAGTTTCCATACTTGAAAAAAAATATAATATTAGTCCTGTCTTTACGCACAAGTTGTGGCAGAGAATTTTTTTATGATCTAGTAATCGCCTGTGTTTATATGTGTGGGTCCAAGTTTTTACTGTGCAACTCCTGCCAAAGAACCATACGGTTTTATATGGGAAATGTATGGCTCTGAGGATCCTTTGACTTTTTCACGTCCTTTTCTTTTACTTTCTTTTTCTTTGTCCATAATGGACCTCAACTGGCTCAAAGTACATGGGCCACATAGGGAAAAATCAATAATCCATACATTTTTTCTTATGGTTGTGTAGTGCCAAGAAATAATGGTTGGACGTCTACATTTATGTAGAAATGTTACGGGGGCTATGAGTACGTTATGTTATGTGGGGTCTCCACAAGTCTTGACCAGTGTGCTTTCTTTCTCACTGTGTCAATATGTAGTCATTTTTTGAGGAGGATGGTCGAGATTTTTAGTGTGGTCTCTTCAGCAAAATTTCTCCTACGGCATGAGTAGAGCTTAAGTCGGGCTGGGTCATTTCTGGAAAGACTTTGTCAAGGCAAACCTTATCCGGCATCCTTTTAAAGTTTCATACAAATTTTCCGTATAAAGATCCAAATTTTCATTAATCTTGTCCAAATTTCGGACAAATTGGGTCAAATTTTGGTCGAAGTGGGTCAAATTTTGGTCAAATTGGGTCAAATTTTGGTCAAAGTGGGTCAAATTTTGGTCAAAGTGGGTCAAATTTTGGTAAAATTGAATCAAATTTTGCTCAAATTGTATCCAATTTTGGCCAAGTTGCATCAAATATTGGTCAAATTGCATCAAATTTTGGTCAAATTGGGTGAAATTGGATCACATTTTGGTCAGAATGGGCCAAATTTTGGTCAAATTGGGTAAATATTTTGGTCAAATTTTGGTCAAATTTTGGTCAAATTGGGTCAAATTTTGGTCAAAGTGGGTCAAATAATAAATAAAAGTGTTCCTTAGTGGGGGTAAATTCAGGGTCCGTACAGGTACCCCAGTCTTACGTTTTTATACTCCAATTAGCTCATACTCAGCCCCCTATATCTCCGGTCCACGTGATAGTAAAAATTCGTGTAGATACAATTCTGAAAGCTAAAAACCTAATCTTTCAGAATCTTTCAAATTCATGCCTCTGTGTTGAGTGTAGTCAATTTTGCAACCTACCAAAATTCCTTAATTTTCGGGAAACCATCACATATGGTTTGCGTTATTGCAACAAAAAATCGCTAAACCAAAAACAACTACATAATTTTTGCTACAAAAATCGATTTTCACCAAAGGGTTAACACGACTAACTCCTTACGTCCTGAGCGAATGAAATATTGCCGTTCCCCGTTTGCCCAATGTTAAGAGATCAGACATCCACGGCCACGCTAGCTCCTATGGTGAACATAGGATGAAACCCTTTGGTCAAAAGTTGCATGTTAGCATAAGGCTTCAGAAAAAAATTTGAACATGCTTCACAATGCAACTTCATTTTTGGACAAAACTAAGATGACCGCCAAAATGGGCAAACTGACCGTTGTGCATTGTATTTTTTCCAGAAGAAGAATAAGAGAAATTCACCCCAATTTCCATCCAAAATTACAGTCACGTCACTTAAAATGTCCCTTCCCTGGTTTTTTTTTTAAATTCCCATTAAAATTCCCCTCACATGGACTCAAACTTCAGTCACATTTAGCTCCGCTCCAATTTTCCTAAGTTGCTGACATTTCGTTTTGCCAAATTTTTTCCCCTCAGAAAGAACAAGACACACATAAATTAGTAATGTAATTATGACAGGGATACTTTAAGGAGGATGACAAGTAAGAAAATAAATGAGATTCATTCTCTCTTCTCACTACACCCCTGGCCAAAAAAACCATTCACATTTACCTTTTTTCCACACAGTGCCATTTTCTCAAGGATAAATTACCCTACTTTTTCTTTTTACTTCCTACATAAAACACATGGAAACTAAACAAATAGAAAATCCTCCTGTTCTACCCATATCTTACTTTTTGTAGAGTGTTATTACAGGGGGGAAATGTGTGGGCCAATTTCCCCAGAAACCTCTCTCTAATACTCACAATAATTAGCCTACTTGCGTCCTTGAGATCCGAAATGTCACCCGCGAATGAAAATGACCTCCTTTCCAAAATCGTATATTGGATGACTCCAG
This sequence comes from Spatulosminthurus flaviceps, assembly GCA_034693705.1. NCBI lineage: Eukaryota > Metazoa > Arthropoda > Collembola > Symphypleona > Sminthuridae > Spatulosminthurus > Spatulosminthurus flaviceps. The sequence continues at coordinate 18,579 of JAQFXU010001068.1, forward strand.
CTTGGATTTATAGCCATTAATTTCCATCCGATAATATTATGATAAATTCCTCATCCAAATGCTATCCAGATCTCATAGAGATTCCTGAGCTGGGAAAATTCTTGCAAACTCAAATGGTATGAAGGATGGTGGAAAAAATGAGGAGTATATAGGGGAAATCCCTGGAAAGATGTGACTGGAATAAATTTCTCTCTCTGCATGAGAAAATGTTGAGAAAAAAGTTGGGAAATGGGTCTCTGGCGGACACTGAACTTTCCTATGACGTCTCCAGCCTTGACGGAAAGGTCTCCATGTTTTCCCCAATATTTACATGGAGGGACGATGGGAAATTGGGAAATTATGTCGAGTCAATTTATCACACAATGAAAACTGAAAGCGGGAGAGAAATTGAGCTGATATTGGAAATTTTCTATGACTTTTATAGCCGAGCCAATATTTTCCAGGATACGTTCCCTATCCAGGTTTCCCCATTTCTTTTTCCTAGTAGGGAAATCATGGATTGATCGATCATGATTGGTTGAAATGCATAGTCTGGATATTTGTCACGTATCTCATCTCATCCACATATGAAACCTCACTTCACTCAACTCCTCAACTTTCCTTCCCATATTTTGTCCATATTCTATCCCTACCGCATCTTGAGCACATCCTCGTCCTCTCAATTTCTTCTCTCATTAGCTTTCCTCCCCCAATTCCTTGTAACTTCAATGGCTAATTTGGTGGTGGGAGATGATAATTATTGGGGAAGTTTTTTGCAAGTTTCATTTAAATCTTTCCCTTCCATTCCAGCTTCAACTTCCCTATCTAGACAAGATTTGATTAAGATTTCAATTGATACTTTCCCATATGATGGAGGAAATTAGTTATCCAGCAGTTTCTTCCGCACTCTCCACCGCATAAATCACATGGAAATCTTTCCCAATTTTCCCGCCCTCCAATCTCTTCTACTCCTGAGTCACTACCATTTCCCTTCATTTCTCTCCCACACATTGTTTTTTCCTCCAATAAATTTTCTCCACTGCAATTAAAATCATGCAATTTCTTTCGTAAAAATTTGTTTAGTCTGGAAACGCCTTGGAAATTTTTTTTACAAATTTCTCACCGAAGTTCCCATACAATTTCTATCAGAATTTGAGCAATCAATCATATTCAGGGAAGTTGGAAGGAGCGGGAAAATTTTCTGAAATTCAAGTTCAAATCCCTCCTGACTCCATAATCGTTTAGCTCTTCTTGGTTTTTGTCACATTCATTTTTTCCTTGCACAAGAATAAAGGAGGATTAGTAAAAAACAAAAAAAAAACATGAGCTACTTAAAGAATCATCCCACACAGGCCTTGTATCAATTCCCAACACCTGGAACACAATAAGTTGACTCCAGTCTTTTTCTTTGAGATTGCCAAGCGACTTGGAGCGAGTGGTTCCATTTGAAAGGCTCCCTCCTTTTCAACCTTCAATCCATTCTTTGACTCTTACATGCTCTTCTATTAATTTTCCCCTAATTTCCATCCCGCTGAGTCTCCCTAACTCTCACTTACACTCACCTTGTTGTAGTGGGACCGTTGAAAATCCACACTTGACATTTTATCAAAATCATTCCACACGCTCTCTGTGGAAAATTGGATTCACGTTAGCCATTACGACCATTATGTACCCACACCTCAGGGATTTATTCCAGCCTCCTCCTAACTAAAAGCTCAACCAATTTTATACCCTTTAACTCTTTATCCTATACAAATACTCACATTATACGCAACATAATAATCTTTTACTATTTACCTCTCAGCCCTATATATTTTTTCCCGCAAATTTTTTTCTTCCCCATAAAATTTCCCCAGAAAAATAGGGAGCAGTTTTCAAGGAGCATCCACTACAGGTAGCATTTATTCCTAAAAGTATATAGCCCGCAGCTAGAACAGTTCCAACCAGGAGGCCCTTCATTATATTCTAACGGGACCAAACAAGTACCTTTTTTGCAAACATTTTATGTTCAAAAATTTTTTCAATTTTTTTTTTAAATTCCCGTATTTTTAAGAACAATTTAATTGAGGGTTGAATTTTAAGGAGATTTCGAGAGGAGGAAGAAGAGAAAGAGTGGGAATAAATTAGAGGGATAGATTAGTAAAGGGAAGATGAAGACTTTTCTCGAATAGACATTTGAGGTGCGGAAAGGGGGAAAAGAGGGATTAAATGGGTAGTTATGTTGGAAGACTCATTATTTCAACCATTGTTCCATTTGCATGGTCATGTTCAATGGCGTTCCATTCTATGGCTTTTCTCAAAATAGCCCTGCGTATATATTTCCTTGTATTTTTATTGTATTTAGTCCTATAATAATTATATGGCACATTCTTTTCTTCCCTTTTATTCCTTCTTCAATGGGCCAAGAAAGCGCAATAAAAGGAACGGTTTTTGATTGTTCAACTTTTCAAGAAATTCACTCTGTGGGCTTTTTAACATTATTTCCTAGTTGAGTACCTCCATTTCCACCATTTCACCCTCCCTTCAGTTCTAGACCTAGTCAATGCTCCCAATGTATTCTATTTAACTCGTTTCCCATCTTTAAACATGTAGGACTCTGTAGCATATCATGGGACCAACTTTTAGCGTCCTCCCAACTATTATTATTATTTCCTAAACTAAACTGAACTTCCGATTCTTTTCAATTTACACTCAACTATTCTAACCCACACATTCCGAAAAAACTAACTAGAAATTTCCAAATCATCAAGGCCTTGTAAACTTCCAAGTTACGTTTCAAAAATTGCAAAATTTGCAAAAATTGCAAAAATTGCAAACTTTTCCCCATTATCAATTATTATGTATTTGGTGCCTTTTTAGTAAGGATTTCCAGTCCCTGTCCGTATATATTGTGTGGACAATAATGGGGAGGAAAAATTTGGAGGTGGTCTTGAAAAAAAAATTGTGGTAGAAGCATAACTAATCACACTGTGTGTCTGTGTTTTTTTTTCCTTTCCCTACTTCTTTTCTCAACATCTCAAGCCTTTTCCTCTCTTTTTTTCCCTTTTATCTCTCCTTCAAGTTCCTCATCTTCACTTTTTGCTCATTACTGCATCTTTTTTTTCCGCGCTAGCAGAATATATATGTCACACTTTTTCCAACGCACGTCATCCTCACACAACTCCTCACTCAAGAGATGAGCTTGGAAAAAAATCCGACTTTTTCCATGTCTTAAAACCTAGGCTATAATATTGCAGAAGAACTACTCAAGAGCTACTTCAGAGCAGACCCTTTCCCCGCTCTGAACCCCCTTTTTTGTCTTCATTACAAAAATCCCCAAGGCTGAGGCACTCTACACACATTATTATTTTTGAGCGGAAATTATAACCTGGCGCTAATTTTTAGGGCGGCGTCAGCCCCCTAGTAAAATACCTTTGTCCGTCCGTACGTCCGTACGTCCGTACGTCCGACGTCCGTACGTCTGTGTGTCCATCAGCACGATAACTCAAAAAATACTCAACCGATTACATTCAAATTTTTTTTGAACATTACTTAGGGTCATAGCTCGGCTAAGTTCGTTTTTGGTTGAAATTGGTCCGCGTGTTCGTTCGTAAAAAAATAAAAACCAAAAAAAAATTTTGTTTCGAAAACTTATTTTTGCCTAAAAAATGTTTTTTTGCAATAAAAAAATTTTTTCAGTTGAAAATTTTTTTCGAATATTTTCAAAATTTTATTTTTTTGATCAAAAATTTATTTTTGCCTAAAAAATGTTTTTTTGCAATAAATAAATTATTTTAGTTGAAAATTTTTTTCGAAATTTTTCAAAATTTTATTTTTTTGATCAAAAATTTATTTTTGCCTAAAAATGTTTTTTTGGAATAAAAAAGTTGAACATTTTTTTACATTTTTTTTTTCAAAAGCTTATTTTTGGCTGAAAAACGTGTTTTGCAATAATTTTTTTTAAACTTTTTACATAAAACTTTCATGTGACCTCAACATATAAACTAAAGGGGTTTAGGGGGACGGTGTGGTGGGCTGACGCCGCCCTACGCGACAGCATTAAATTATCGCGGAGCGATGATTTTTTTGTCCAACTTCAAAATTAAACTTGATGCAAATATTTGACAACCACTCAATATTTTTTGTATCGGATGCCAAAGACATTGTTAGGAAATAAAAGTTGAGCATTGGAAAAGATTTAGTTGGAAAAACTTTGCCCGCCTTGGATTTCCCTCCACCACATAACTAGGAGCGAGGAAGTTAGAGAATTTTTACAGCTTGGCTACTTCTACAATCCATGTTGTAGGAAACGTTTGCTCAGGATCCTACTAATACGCATTGATTAGCATAGAAGAGAGAATATCTAATGAAGAGACGAGATGAAGATGAGGAAGTTGTCCCAGCTGTTCCTCTTTTACTGTCTCCATTTGAGCGCCCTCCTTATTTTGATTTGCTTCAGGATTATCATTCCACCCAAATTAAATCCTTCCCACTACTAAAATATTAATACCTTCATTATGCTCTCCTCATCTTTTCCTCCTACCTTATGTCCTTTTCTCCTCCAACACAGCCCCTGCTCCACCTTTCCCACACAGTCCCATTCATCAAATGCAATTATTAGCACAGTTTCTCAAACCTCTCATTCTTTTTACTACCAAACGCTCAAATTCAAATTCCTCTCCCATTACATTCAATTATTCCAAACGGCCATAAAAACACTGTTAAAATCCTCAGAGTATCCACATCACTCTTGTATGGTGAATCAACTCCTTTTTTAGTACACACTCAAAAATGTTCGTAGTGCGTCCAATAATTACACTTTTCTCCTCCACACGTCAATTTCCCCCATAATAAAAAGGAGTAAAACACACTTTTAACAGAGTAAACATACCCTCAATCCTCATCCATCCATTTTCCCCTCTTCCAAATTTAACCCACCTCTCTAAATATTTTTCTCACGTTCCTCAGCACTTTACAATATTTCCCTAGAATTTCTAAATATTTCCCTGCCTAATAATTATCAGCTCATTAACACATTAGTTGTCCAAAATTTTTTCAAATTAGGTCAACATTTTCTCTCCGACTTGAGTAATGGGATTTATTTGAAAGGACAAGTGTTATTTTGCGAATGCATATACTTGAAAGGGAAGGACACACATTTCCGCCTTTTTTCAATAAGCTTGACAGGAATGAAGCTTCCCATAAATCCATTCTCTCCCTAATAAATATCAAGTAGAAAGGTGTTAAGCCGCAGGTCCTTTAATTACCATGCGAAAAATCCCTTGCCTTGGGGTGCTCAGAAGATGAGTAACTCTCTCTCTCTCTCACAACATCTTCTTCCTTTAACAACATGCATGTCTGTAGCTGAGTACATACAAAGGAATAGTAAGGCTCGTCTCATAAGATATTCAAATATTATACAAGAGAGAAAATCATTACTATCGCTCTTTAATTGTATTTCTTATGCGCAACATAAGGCTTAAGCTCCTAAATACAAGTCCCCATCTCAATAGGATGGATGAGCGTGGTCAGAAAATGTGGGGATCATAAAGTGTAGGTAAGAGTTGCGAGGGTGTACATCATTTCAAATGTGAAGCACGTTCATAAGAATTCCACGAGATGAACCACATAAATCCTGAAGAGATTGCGTGAAAAGAGAGTAATAGTGCGTAGTTTAAGGGGGAAAATGCTCATGAAATGTACAAAAGCATTTATTTGAATTTGTCTCCTTCATTAAAGTCCCTTCCTCTTTTACAATAATACTTTTACTTTTACTCGAGTCTCTCAATTATTATTGCGAAAATTTAAGCTCTAATTAACTTTTTTTTTTATTATTAATCAAAGACTTGAACTTGAGCCACGAAATAAAATCCATTCACTCATACTTTTGCTGTATATTGCATAGCTTCCATGATTAGCTTGATTACATCCCTTCAAACCATCTCCATCAGCCATTCTCTTCTACATCATAAAAATATTCAAGGGATTCTTTCCTCACTGTAGAATTACTAACTATGCATTTTCCTATACATTTCTCATCCATTTATATCCCGAGGAAATTTAAATCCCCTCTCATTTCCCATGCTCTCTTAATGTTACAGCTATGAGTTTTATTAGCTCATCAAATAGCTCCGATTGAATCATCTTCTCCATTACAACTCCCACGATATTTAAGCTCCTCTTAAATAAGCAGATTATTTCAATGAGCTAAAAATCCATGAACATTTCCCCCTTTTTCTCTCTCACAATAATAATTATTATTTTCTCTCATTTGAGAGTCCACATTTTGGCAAAGTTTTGCAAATAAGTATTCCCTCTCACACTCTACCACTTATTCTTATTAGCTCAATCTGAGCATTGCAAATCCCCGAGATAACAGTAGACATTTATCTGGCTGAAGAAATGAGTGAGGTAGCGTAGGGTCTAATAAGCCACTGTTCTTGACTCTCCATTACATAAATTACAACATTTATTATCCACAGCACTGCTCCTGCCTTTTTTATGGTCCAAGTATAATAAGTGCGCGAGGTCAGAATATTTCACAAGAACAATGGACGTTGGTTGGTAAAATAATAATTATTGTTGTTGTGTGGAAGTAGCATTTTTCCATTTTGATTGAGATCATGAAAAAAAAGAATGGGATCTTTAAACAGCATCTTAGAGCTTATGCAAGAAAAGAGACCTTGTTAAATCATTAGCCCAATTTTAATGAAATTCCAAGTCAATTTTCTCGCGTTACATTTAATCGCGTCAATCTAAACACGACTATGCTTTTATCTCTCATAGAAAAAGAGCACTCAAATAATTAACCTTTCTTGAGACACATTCGCCCATTATTTTCCCTCCTCTCGTCCCCGTCCGTATACATGAATAATATGAACCATTTAGGAATTTAAATGCAAATCATTTAATCAGCCCATCATATTTCCATCACGTTATTCTACAAAGGTCTCCGTTGCTATAGCATAAGGTTTATTTTAAATCCAGAATAAATCTAATGCAATATGATAGAAAATTACATGTAATTAAATATTCACGAGTCCCGTGTAATGGGCAAGTAAATGGATTGAGAGCTTGAACGTCCTTAGCGAGTCAAAGTGAGCTTTAAAATAATAATTTACATTGCGCATTTTTATGCTTATAAAAAAACAAAATACGTACATTTAAATATGGAAAGGGAAAAAAGTCGAGGTGCTTTATAGTTAGGGAGGTGGTAATAAGTAAAACAAGTTTGTCTTCCAAGCTAAAGTCTTTCATTCTCTTTTGCCTCATCCGACTTATTGAATGAGCAGGTGGACTCTATGAGAAGAGTGTCATTTTGAGGAGGCTCTTCCTCTAAAAGAATTATTAACAATAATTCTTGGTAAATTCAAGTGCGCGAATTATGCTAGGGAGTTTTTTGGAGAAGCAATTATTATTGAGCCTTTTGTAGGGATGTCAATTTCCCTTTTTCATGGGTCTATTTAGGGAAATGTGAAAGCCAATTTTCACATCCTCCTCATTTTTAAACCTTCTCACACTTCCCACTTCAATTTTCACACTAAACGCAGACGCAAAATTACACCTCCAATAAATTTGTCTTTCCAATTCCCTTTATTTTACAGATGACATTTCTCCTTCATCTCCATTTATGTGATTAGTCTCTCCCAGCCCAGGATTCTCCCTTCCTATTCTAAAATTTTCCGGGATAACCATCAAAATATGTATTCAAGCATCCACAATAATAATTACTCATTTTTCTTCTTGGGCTATTTTTAAGGAAAGCTTATTTTTGAAATTGGCTCAATTTGAAAAATAAAATTTAAAAGTTCAAAAATTCCGCTACTTTGCTCGGAATTTATTTGACATGTGAGTCCAGGCTTTGTGAGAGGAGGAGAATGGTTAATTTTCATGCTGTCCCTCATGCACATTTATGTGACTCTGAGTCTACGGGGTAATGCTTTCAATGTTTAGGAGGAGTAATAAAAGGAGTGATTAAAGTGCAATTCTGACAATGAGTGTGTGAGACAGAAGCCATCATGAATTAAAAAAGACAGGGAAATTCCCCAAGCTTTACATTGGAACGTTTGTAGAGATGGTTGTAGGACTTTAGGGGAGACATCAAGTCCCATCTATTTAGGGCACTTACGCTCTTAAAAATTCCAAGGGTTTGAACCAGTAGAAATCCCTTGGGAAAAATTAGTTGAGGAAGGAGTTCACACAGAATTTACATATACTAGTAACATTTTTAAGGGATAAAAGTCTGGGTGAAGATCCTTACTGACTGAGAGTAAAAAAAGAAGGAGCGGGTGAGACACGTAGTTGGAGCTCTGGTGAAGTTCCCGGCAATAGTGGAGATACGGAGATGTGAATTATTTGGAGAATGTGCTCTATCTCTCCCTTGTTGTCCTCTTACTATCCGGCTCTCTGGTCCCAAAGAAATGTGTCACTTCCTAATGTCACATCCTATTTATCAATTTCTCCTTCCAACACACTTTCCTTTTCCCTTTCTCATTCTCATTTCCCTCAACTCGAAAACTTGCTGCATCAACGTTTTTCCCCTACCCCCCGCTCCCTTCCCAAAAACTACCTTTTATCTCTGGAACATCCTAACTCCTCATCTTCACTCAAACTCAACTTTCTTCAAAGAGGCTATTTTATCTTTTCATGTAACTTGAGGGAATCCTCCTTCCTTTTTTTCCACACTCCGCTTTTTAAATGCTCCGGTAAGGGACTTTTATTTCTCTACCACCACACCCACCCACCTGAGTTGGAATTGTTCCGTCTCATATCCAATAACCAAGGGCAACAATCTTATTCTAAGTTTTCCCCATGCATCATCATTCATTATTTCCACCATGGTATTGTTGACTTTTCTTGGGAACGTCGTCATAGCCCCCTTGCAAAATAACCTTGTCTCTACGTCCGCTCTCTCATCACCGTTCTTTCAATCCCATGAATGTAGTTTCGTTTTTTCCACTGCACTACCGGAAGTTCCAGTGTTTTGTAAAAGCAAGAGAGGGAATTTCTTGGAGAAGGGAAAAGGTAGCGGAGTTGAAGGATTCATTGAGCTCGACCACCTCTTCCACGGGGGAAGTAAATATCTTGAGAAAGTCATCAATAAATCTTGTAAGGAATCTTGGCAGTGTCGCATTGAAGGTGCGTAGGAATTTTTTCTCTAATGCCGCCATATGAAGAGACAAGCCACACTTGGACCCATTTTATTTCCCATATTGACTCTCCTTTTCTTCCCTTGAAAAAAAATATCCACTTCAATTCCAAATTTATAAAGAAAAAGGAGAGATTAAAGTCTCCTCGAGTGCCTCTCCAATCTGAGCTGAGTAAGTTGAAAAGGTGAATTGCCTGATAAAAAGGACGCGTGCTCCATCACCTCAGCACAGCCCCCATCCCCTTCCTCAGCCAACATTATAATCACAAGGTCTAATGTAACCTTTTATTTCCAATTGCTCCCCCATTAACTCCACAGCATGGACAACTTACAGGGAAAACTTTAAAGGTTCCGACACTGCCCTCAATCTTCCCAAAATCCAAGCCAAACGCCCGTACTTCCACCTTAAATATAGACTCCACTACACTCAACTCCCCGACCATGCACTTAAGGACTTAGCACATGGTCATAGCCCGGAGTTACAATTCTATGGAAAAGTCCAGGTTAATTGCATAGCCGATAGTGAGTGGAACTTCCGAGGAGGGTCCAACTCAAAGAGCCAAGTCATCTGGTCAGCTCACATTGCCACATGTTTCAATCTCCTCCCTAAAGCATAGGCACTTATTTGCCCTAGATTCCTATCGCGCCACGGAAAAAACCAAGTTCAACCCATGCTTTCTTCATTTTTACCTTCTTTGATTACACATTACCTCTACCTTGGATTTTCACTCTATTCATTTCCACTACTATTAGGAAAAGAAAAGTTTAAAAAAGTTGGAAAGGAAGTAACAGTTGAAAATAGCTCACACTTCGGACATGCCATGAGATATCAACCTATTTTCAGTATTTTCCAACATGATCACTCTTTGCATGCTGGAACAACCTTATTATTAGACATGGGGGAAAAACTCCATTTAGCATATGCTCAATGAGGGAATCCTCTTTTTTATGAGGCACAGTAATCTGTAAACAATCAATCAAACCAAAAAACCTCGCTCCAAAAACAATATTTTCATCCAGATGACCTTCCACAATTTACGGTTATTAACAAGTTTCATGTATTTTCATCTACTCTTCAATTTACCGCTTTTTCTTCCTTCCTCACCAGAACAACAGGTGTATCCCTAGAAGTCATTCAACGTCCTTTGAGCTACCATCCATGTTTCTCAATTTTTCTTTATGTAATTTACCCATAATAATTTCCTGTAATAAGACAAATTAATTTTAATTGCTAATTTCCAAATACCTCTTTTTTAATAATTAAACGGACAATTCATTGAAATTTCCTCAATGTCCGTCAGAAATTTTGATCATCGAATTTTATGGTTGAAATTGTGTTCAAAATTGTTGAAATTTTCTCAAAAAAGTCTATTTCATTTTTTTGAATTTTTCTCACAGGGACAAAAATTTAATTTGTATTTCTTGAAATTTAATTGCTATGATTCGAATTTGACTCTTATTGAAATGGTTTACCTTGATGGGACAAAGCAATCGCCAATGCTCGTCGCAGATCCATGCGCTACATTTTAAACAAAATCGGCGGCTTCTTCGTCCATTTCAAACCACATCTCCATCAAATCCACATCGACCTTCCTTTTTAATTGGCACCGGCGTTACATTTGAGCCAGACGGCGTTAGCGTTAGAGATTTTCGGTTATCTAAAATAAATTTTTTTATTATAATTACAGTGAAAATATCATTTTACTCTGCCCCAAATGGTCTCGAAATCTATTTCGTATGAGGTCGAATGTAGTTTTAAAAAATTCGTCAGAATTTTTCAAAAACCGTGGAAATATCCTTACGTTCAGGACGAAAATCGAGCCCCACGGTTGCACACGTTCCAAAATTATAAAATAGTCTTGATCCATTATTTCATTGAAATTGCAAAAGTTTCCGTGGACAGAACCTCCACGGAAATTTTTCATAGGAGCAAGAAACGAAGGAATGTAAAAAAATAATAAAGTTTAAAACATGGTAATTAGCCAAATAGGCAGGGAAAGAATCTTTATCTCTGAATTAACAAGCCCTATAATGTGCGTATCTTGTGCAAATTAAATTGTATATTAAAAATCCCATGGCTAAGAAAGGGAAGAAGTGGTGGAAGAAGAAGAAGAAGAAATTTATTCCATTAATCTCCTCCCTGTTTTTTCCCTCTTCCGGATAAATAATTCAAATTCACATACGAGCAATTCACTCATTAAGGATTAGCATTCATATTCCATAGGACTTTAAAGGCTGTGTAAAATAAAATCCGCATCATCATCACTACGGGGATGAATATCATGCATGTAATGGTAATGGGAGAAAAAGTGCCTTAAAGGATGGAATTTCCTCAACTGGTTTTCTCCTCTCGTCCACTCTTCCCATCCTTTGTTTCCTATTCAAGATGTGCTTTTTCCCAGAGGGATTTTTCTTCTTCGTCGTCGTCGGCTGGCTATAGATACCATTGCGCATGGAAATGTTTCAAATATTTTTTCCTCCACTATAATTTATGAAGATTGCGTCCCGTCTCGTCAAAAGTAATAATTAAAGATTGTGAGTGAGGCTTATTAGCATAATCCAAAAGCCGTCCAGTCTTCTCCTCAGGAGATATGCAAGCAATAAGGGAACAAACGCAAAGGGGAAAAAATCCTCTCGTATGATATCGCATGGGCAAATTTTTATCTGTCTACAGTCCCAATTCTATAGCTATGCACTTTCCGAGGAGGGCCATAACAAACAAAATACAAGAAATCCCTACGCACAAACCTGTATTTTCCATTCGAATGTGAGTGGTTCAAGTATTTCCCCTATTCACACACAAAATACTTCCTCTTATGTGTAATCCACTGCAATACATAGGAAGCTATGGAAATTAACTGCGTCAGACTATAAATTCCTACAGCAATTTCCAGTAAAATGGTAATAAGAGCAGTCCAGATTTCCCCTGCCTTTCTTTAAATCGGAGCTCCATCTGGAAAATTTTTTATTGTCAACCACGTGTTTCTTTCCACGTATTGCTCAGGTGTAGGAAAAAGATGCATACGAAGTACAACATAGAAAATTTACTATTGTATAATCACCCATCCATAAAGAACTCCTTGGACCAATTTCCCTCCATGCATAAATTGCTCATAGTTATTTTACATCCATTTTATTTCTCTCTCTCTCTCTTCCCTTAACCATACAAAATAATGGAAGAAATGATGACGAGAAGAATAATGGAAGGCTTCATCCTTCACTAAAAACCCCAGTAATAATTATACAACTAATCTTTGTCTTTACTATGCAGCCAATTATTGCCAGCTATTACGAATATGGAATAACAACTAGGAATTTTATTAGCCAAATTACAGAAACATTTAGGCCTTCCTTACATCCTCCACTCTTGGCCACTATTGAGCACTTTATCTTGCAATTTAAATACATTTAATTTCCATGAGACAGCCCTTGACCCAAGTCATACACCCTTCTCATTAATTATATTCTCTATTATTTACACATTTACCCACACACAAATCATACTCAGAAAACACAGGAATTCCACCATAATAATTTATAATACTCATTTTCTTCAAATTGGTCTAAATATCATTTGCATCCTTGGTCAAATTATTATCCCAGCACAGTTTGTTTATTCCGTATCTTATTTACTTGCATTGGTGGAAGCACTATGGCTCGAAACTACCCAAAGATTCTTGGAATGCGCCAAAAAGTGGTTTCTATGAGAGGAAAAGCGAGCTTGTAGAAGAAAAGGGCCAATCTATTTTCTCTTTATAAACCTGAGAAATTAAGCTCATATTGTTGGACAGACCCAAGCTTTGAATTTCTAATAGGAATCTCCCTATTTACTCTCATGTGTATTTATTTAGTAGACTTACTACTATTAGAAGGGAGTTGGAATTTCAAGAGAGAGGGAAAATTCATGGGATTTATGTAGAGATGATGAAGAATGGCTCTTAGGAATTTCCCATAAAATATATGAGAGCGTATTTTTCCCCGGTTTTTACCTTTCCCTCGAGTGCTCCTAAGTTTCCCCAGAAAGCTAATTCTATCTTTAGCTTATGCATATGGTAGAGTATGTAAAATATGTATTTTAGTATATGTGAAATTCAAGAAGAGCGAGTAAAAGTTAAGGATGATTACATGGAAGGAAGCAATTTGCTCCACATTTTTTGAATAATCCTCCTCCTCACCAAGTAGTCACTCTCAATGGGGCTCTCACATCATTTTCATCTTCTCTACATATGTATCTGTACACATAAATAGAGCAGATATGCCCTCATCAATTGAATATCCCGCTATATCCTTGAGAAGATTCATTCCCTGGACAAGAGCAAAGCAATTGATCATTCCTTCGTCAATCAACTTTTCCACAAGTTTCTCCCTACCATTCACCGCCTCCTGTAAAAGTCTACCCAGCTTCTCGGATCAACTTCGCCCTCTTTACTACATAAATTATAAGATGTGAGTCCCTTCGGATTCATTCCCTACCATTCCCTTGACTCAAATAGAAAACTTTCTCCAGAGTTCCTTTCCTTATTTTCTTATTTCTTCCCATTCCATTATTGTGTGGGTCATTCGTATGCGGAGACGGATTCCCGGAATTTCAAGCCCTCCTCCCACAATTTGATGGCAAAGTAGTTTTTTCCCAAATTCAATTGGTGGAGCAATTGGGAGCCCCCAAGCCCAATAATAGAAAGACAAGATTTTACATTTTCCTTCCTTATTCTCCCTCTCCACCAATATTCCGATAAATCTTCTATTAAATTATCATTGGAAAAATTCCTTGATATTTGACTTGCTTTCAACAAGTTTTATCACAGTTCAATGTTAGCCACAATTTATTGTAAAATTCTTGGAATCCACTACAAAGTTGGGGTAACGTTCTTGAAAAAATTCCTTTATATTTCCTCCGCACATGCCTCGCAGCATAATATCATTTCCGAAAAGTTCATTTTGCAACACAAGTTCAATCTGAGCTTCTGGCCCAAATTATTGTGTTAAAAACACGGAATTATTAAAATATATATTAAACTTATAAATGTGTAAATGTGTATGTGCACATAAATGTATGTTTGACCGCCACTTGAATCATGAACATGATTTTAGCATGAATGGTGGAAAGAAAAAAGGAGTGCATTTAATAAATGGAAAGAATTCGCCCACTTGGCCAATTCACATCAGGCACATCTCACTCTTGACGCTAAAAATTAAAAGGGTATAATTTTCAAAGACGAACGTTACTTTTAGTTCAGTTATTATTATCTTCTCCTCACTCATAAGTCTTACTTTACAAGTCCTTATGCGATCATGATATTTGCCCTACCATAAGGATACGAACATAAGGATTAAAATCTGCTTAGTTTTTTCTCTCAGGGTCTACGCTTATATATGCTTAGCATATGAATGGGATCATATCCATATAAATATTAATATAGGAGAAGCCATGAATAATTCTCTCAGCGATAAATTATTATCTCGCGTGCGAACCATTAGCATCTGTCATGTCATCACAAGAACAACTTGATCCTTTCAAATGTTTTCCATCCGAGTTTATCATTATCATAGGCGCATATATATGTATGTACATACTTACACAATCCCTATATCTACCCTTGTCAATTATTATTATCAAGCCTCCACTAATAAGCTCAGCTTCTCACAATAAGCTTCAAAAGATAAAGTAAGAAAATCAAATTGTGAGGAGCTGAGGAGATTGAAGGATCCCGAGTAATACAAAATCTGGGCTTGACTATGCATTCAAACCTACAGGAATTAATGGGAATGTACATAGAATTTATGTGTAACAAAATGTCAATAAAAAATTCCTTTGACGCCCAACTTCAACCCAAACAATAACTCAGGGTTTACATACAAGAAAAATACATACACTTGAAACGTTTTGTACGTGACATGCTTTTTACAGTTTTTCACTGCCAATTTTTTCCCTCCAAAATAATTTTGCTTGTACAATAGGAAAATGTTTCATTGACAAAAGAAAGGGTAGGAATTTGTAAGTAAAATCCGGGACTTGTGTAATGAATTTGTTTGAGATGGAATAATATGGTGGGGTGATATTATTTGAGAATGAAATTGATGTTTGCTTGTTTTGTGTGATTACATTATAGGAAGGCGGAAGAGCGCCGTTGAGCTGCTTCAAGAGACGAAAGCCTTTTATGTAAAGTCTGAGAGCGTGCTGGACACGAAGCAGGAATTAAAGAATACGGATCATCTGCACGTTCGCTCTCCCACGGTGGACGTCCCCACGCACTACCGAACCCCGGGCAATGGTGGGCCAGTCCTGCCGATATTCCCCATAGGGACTTGCCCCCCCTACCCCCACCACCACTTCCAACATTATGAGCAAGTTGAGCGGGATTTCGAGAATTTCCTCCATCAACATGTCCCTTCCTTTGGGATGAGTACGGAGACTCCTTCCCTCAGCTTGGCAAGTGGAAATGTCCATCATGGCGGCTCCAACACTCTCGGCCCCAACAATAGAAGATCCTCCGGGGGGAGCGGGAAGAATAATTGTAGCCGACGCTCCACTCTCCCCTCAGGCTCTCTCAGGCTACACGGGCACAGGAGCCTCCACAAGGATCATCTCCTGGGGGGACTACCTCATCTCCCCTCCTTCCCTCTCGGTCAACACAATTCTTCCGTGTCTCCTCGAAATAACTTGAGCGGGCCCAAGGATAAAACCCATCCTCCGCCAACTTTACCATCTCTACCAACTCTACCAGTCATCAAGTCCTCATCTCCCACCCTACCTAATCACGGTCAGTTCAATTTGCTTTACTCATCATTTCCATACCTTTAAATTAGGCAAAATTTTTTATTGGAGTAGCCTATTTTCTTTTACATTTGTTCATCATACAAATTTAATAGCCAAATAGTGCTCCGTTTCCTTTCATTTTGTTTCCTCTCAACTCGCGTCTTCAATTTCATCAATTCTAGGAATTTGGGCGCTGTAAAGTCTAAACCTTCATTTCCAACATACAGTGTAACCTCTTTATCACGGCCGTCCTTATAACGGAACTCTTGCTATAGCGGCAATGGTTTACCTGGACATTTCCCATATAAGCCCATGTTAA
>JAQFXU010001069.1:0-34742 GCA_034693705.1 Spatulosminthurus flaviceps
TTAAATGGGCAAAATTTCATTGAAATCGGAGCAGCCGATCTATGCGAGGCTAAAAACTTTCCGAATTTCCCTCGTATATATATATACAAGCGAACGCAAGTACACTCAACGTTCCAAGCCATGAGTCCTTACGATTTACGAAAATACACCAGCTGATATCATTATGCATGTATTTCATACGTGTTGACTGAATTCTCCTCCACAAGAAGTTTAGTAAATTAAGTTATCAATACAAAATTATTTTAACTTTAACTGTTAAGACTCATCAACATTCCCTAATTCCTCTTCATACTTAATCCCCAGATTAACTTTTTACGGGTTTATAGCTGAAAAATACATTGATATTTCACTGAAGGATACGAGGAGGAGGAGGACAGAATTCACTGACAAGCCCAGAAGTGCACTGTGTTATGTATACAAAACCAAAATAAAGGGAGACGAGCGAGAAAGACAGTGTGTGTGTGTGTATGGCTGTCGACCCCCTCTACCACAAAGCTCTCAGCTGTAAGCAAAAGCAGTGGCTAAAGGCACACGTAAGTATGTTTCAGCAAGGAGGAAACAGGTCCCAGAAAGCAGAGACAGTGGAAGGTGGAAGCACAGCTGAAGGCTAATGCTTTATAGCATAGGAGACTATATCTACCTCATAAAGAGCCAAACGCTCGTGTGTTGTTCATAGCTCGTCTATTTTATTATTGCTCTTGCTTGTGTAAAACCCATAGAACGTATATAGGGCTATGCTATTCTCACATTTCATACAGAAGTAGCGAGAAAGAGAGAGGAATGGCTGCGTACTGAACGAAACTTGGTAATTTTTTTGCTGTTCCAACAAGTCTCGTGTTGTTGCTCAACCTTTTGAAACCATTTGGAATTTGAGAAATAAACTGTATCCAGACACTAGACGTATTCTTATATTTGAGGAGAGCAGAGAACTGGGAGTGAAGTATTTGTCTCATTGGAAGTGAGATTTTTAAGAGTCAAAGCCTTCAAGAAGAGAAGTTCATCTTTGAGGACAACCTTTTTTTTGTAATAATTGAGGAACATTTCCAAGTTTTCCCGAAAAGAAAACGTGGATATATAGGAGCTGCAGATATACGAGGCAAGTGTGGCATCGATTTTTTCCTTCATCTCTCTCTCTCTCTCATGTATATAAGTAGATATGTGTTTTAGAAGGTCTTGGTGGGTTGTTCGTCTTGGATTTTGTGTTGCTACAGTATGTAAATCCTTTACCTTTTAGGTTTCCTTTTTCTAAGGTTTTGTTTTTTCCTATATTATTTTTTTACTGCATGGTAGCTTTTATTGGGCGATGAATTTCCATCATGTGTGTATGAGCTTTTCGCTGGATGTTTTTTTCAAAGGGTGTGTTTTCTCTACTTTTTGTGTCATGATTCATGATGAATATTTTCGAACATTTCTTTGAAAGAACAACGTGCTGCATGGTACTGAGAAGGGTTTAAGGATGAGAGATATGAGGTGATAAGTAATTTTTATATATTTCGGGATTGAATTGCGTCAGTAAAATAGTGTGTATATGCACGCAAAGTTTAATCAGCTTTTGATGAAAGGAAAAGTTTTTTAAAATAGAAGTCTCAATCTCAGCTCATCGTTCGTTTTAGCATCGTCGAGTGAGTGTTAATGGTTTTGCTGGAAAAAGAGGAGTATTTTTGGTGTAGCTGTGATCTCCTTTTAATATTTACACACAAGTAGGTAACTGCGTGATAAACATTATTGGTTCGTTGGACATCGGTCGGATGTGTGCAGTTCGAAAGTTGGAATTGGTTTGAAGTGTATATTTCATGAGAGTGGTGTTATTAGTGTTTGATGTATGATAAACGCTTTTCGTACATTCTGCCTGTTTTGATCTCGCTGATAACGAGTTTGGTGTAGATGTTTCTGTCCATGCAGTGAAGTGCGTTGTAGTACATACGTTGCGTTGTTAGCAAGTCAGTAATTTGTGTACGTACGCTGTAGTTTCGAAATTTGGATTTTGAAGTAAAAATGTTAGTTTCACAGCTCACAGCTGGAATAGCGAGTATGTCTATTATTACCTAAGGAGGTGTATGCGGCATGCGGTGCGGTAGTAAGGAATGGTTTTGTGGGTAACTTTGTATTAAAGTCCTCAAAATTGATGATGGAAGGGAAATTGTGAACTTAGGGTTGTTTCTCTGCAGTGTAGTTTTGTCATAGTCGAGCTTTTGTGTCGTTCGTCGTGCTTATCCAAGTTGAAGTTGGATTGTAATATTCCATTTGAACTTGTAGCAGCAGTTGCTGAAAAATCAAACGCATTTTAACCCTATGGAAAGTGAAGAACAACTGTGGGAAAGCAGTTACTTCATGTAATGTGTAGGTCTTGATTTAGGCTGTATGAAAGAGAGCTTTAATAATGATATTAACTCAGCACAACTTTGCATGAGAACTTGAAGGAGTTCAGTATTACGTAATTTTTATGCAGATGAGTTTTGCTGGAAATCGCCAAGTATGGCTGCCGACGAATGTCATCTAATGTTCGAACGGTTGATGTAGAATTAACTGAAACGATTGTAGTAGATATATATGAATATGTATATGTATATATATGTTCAGATATTGATCTTGCATACCTGCTGATGATATTGTGAAAAGTGGAAGTTGATTTGTTTTTTTGTTTGAACTTAATGAAAACAAACTGAAGCAGAGTTATAAAGGTCTGTGGCACTAGTTCTGATACTTATTGTTATAGTTTACATTGATCCATATCCTATTCTCTGTGTTTCTGTCGGATCTGTGGCAATAATAGAAAAAAATCATTTTATTGTGTTTCATATTTTGGAAGTTAACCATTGGAGTACGTGTCGATACCTGCTTTTTTGCTCTGGAAAGTCGGGAAACTAATTTTTAAATACGCTGTTGATTAATACCTCTTACATGGAACACATGCTTTTTAAGCGTAGATTTTGGGGGTGTCTGTGGAAATTACGTTAAATGGAACTTATTGTCAGTACTATAGTACCCATTTTCGTATACTTTGTATGTCGTTCCAAAAACTTTTGAATACGGAGGACTGGTTTGATACCCGTTGAGTGTTTCGTTAAATGTTAAATTACGTATGCTTGTTAATCCGATTTTGAATGTGTTGTGAATGTAGATAATCTCAAAATTGATCTTAGTCATACTTTTAGTATGTTAAGTGCGTCTTTTAATTCACCAATGATTATATAATTTTTGGTATGTACTGTGATTCTTCAGCTAAAACCGAAGTTTGGAAAAATAACAGTTTAACTTACCGTATATTCTTTGACTTTTGAAACCAGGTACTTCTTATTGGGTGTGGAAATTGAATTTCTTACCAAGCAGTGAAATTTGAGCACGTTTCTAAAATGCAACCCAAGTGTTTCAGATAAGTAAGCAGACAAAAATTTTCAAGTTAGTGTGCTGTCCGTACACACCATCTTTATTTGTCTTCCACTAACATAGAGTAACCGGGGGTAAAAATATAGTCTGTGGGGCAAAATTTGCCATGGGGCAGAAATTGTCACAAAAAAATCGGCCGAATTAAATTCCCATTGCCACAAATCGGGCAGAAATTGTCACAAAAAAATCGGCCGAATTAAATTCCCATTGCCACAAATGGGGCAATTTTTGGTCAGTGGCTATTTTTGCCCCTGGCTACTCTACAATATTAATTCATGTACTCAGTATCAGAAATTACTGTTTGCTTGTCTTGGACCCCGACATTTTTAATGTCATTTCCTTACAGTATGACCTAAATGGGGACGAAACAACAGAGGAGCAAATCCCAAAGTTGGATTTGCTCACATACCCTTGAGTTCCAGTTACTATTCCTATTTTTATTGATGTATGGATAGATAGACTGATTTTGAAGATTAATCCTTGCAAGCAGACTGGGTTTATGAAGCAGCCACTTAAGTCGTTGAGTAGTGGAGCAGTGTATTTTTGAAAATGAGTCAAAGTCAGTTTATAGTATACAATGACTCATTGCATATTGTTCCAATATATTTGACTGCATGGTTCTACAGTGTAGAATGGTTGCTCGTAAAAATAACATTTGGAAAATTTTGACAAAATATGACACGTTGACTGACAGGTAGTGAATATCATTATATGTAGTGTATTAATACTTCCTTTTCATTAAATTTCGTAGTGAAAAAGTCAATATAGGCACTGATTTGTTTCGAAGTTTTTCCAAGTGGGTCCATTACCCGTGTGTTATTATAATTGTTATTATTTCTTCAGAATTAGTGAGAGTAATCAGCGGAATAGAATATTTATTAGAATGGATTTGGCAATTATGTCATTTTTTGATGAACTTGTATTATTTGCATTCGTAGATTCGATTTTTTTCATACTCAAATGCCTTTAATAGTTATCTGTTCGACCACTTGAATTCTTGTAGTTGCATGATACGTCAAGTTCGTCCCCGTGAGTTGCGATGTTCGAAACCGTCATTTGGATCCTGTCTGTGATTGCGTGTTTTGTTTGTTATTTTGAACGGTGTATATATTTTATAATTGATACGTATGAAGAGGAGTCAATTAAATTAGTATTCTTTGTTTTTGGAGGCATAAATCTTGCGAACGAACTTAGAACCGTGGCCAAATCATCCCTGAGATTTATTTCTGCACGGTGTATGTTTACACGTGATAAAGTAGATTGATCATTACTTACAAAAATTCATACCATCCATCTCAAGCTGCTGTGTATGTGAAGGTTATACAGAAATTAATGGATTTATTGGCGTAAATCATGATGTTGTTGTTTATACATTGAAACTAATTAGTCTGCTAACGTTAGTAACCCTACACATTTATGCATAAATACAATTCTTTTTCTTGAATTTCCAGGGAATGAAGGTTAAGCTGTAGTCTAAAGTAACGTAGTATAGTCATTTGCAAGTTGCTGAACCAACGGTGAACAAGCTGGAGGATAACTTACTCATAAATGTGCCGATAGAATATATCGAACCGTTCCTTAATGTAATTTTAACTATGTGTGCTTCCTGGACTTCTGAGTCGAGTGTGCAAGGTACTGCATGTAAACGGGGGTAGGCAAATCAAATATTCCCAGGTCACCCTAATTGTCAACATTAAGGCTGCTTCTGCATAAGAACATTAGTGACAGGGATAATGGTTGCATATGTACGGAATTCTGTCATTACCGTTCTTCTCGATCTACCTATGTTGAGATGTGGTCAGAAGTAAGTATGAAGAAATGAGCAGTAGTGTTGTACGTGTAGTGGAAATTTGTGACGTTTTACCAGTAATCTGTTGTGCAACTGTGTGTATTTACTGCTGTCTGGTGTTACACCAGGCCGTCATAGAATATTTAACTCACAGCCATGGTTCTTGGTACTGCATTACTGCACATCGCGTACTCCACTTCAATGTCTAAAAACAGAGAATCAGTGGAAACTAATATGACATATGACAACTTGTATGGCGTGCTCAGGGTCATATCCTATAGCTGTGAAGATCTGATTGCTATTTGTCTTACTTTGCACCTTTAGTTCGATTTCTTAATATCAGGTAACAAGTTCCATAAAACAAAAATAAGCAGAAGTTAAGTTACTGTCACCGTGTCAGTATTTATAAAAGGAAGTTCGATTGTACATTTTGAAGCTTGCATCTCCTAACACAATCGCTCTAACAACATCTTTCGTTAAAGTAAAGTACTAAAATGGTAAATTAAATTTTGTATCTTATCCGTTAGAACTAATACCAGTAGCACCAAAACCGATCGTTAAATAATATTTTATACCAGTAGCACCAAAACCTATTGTTAAATAATATTTTATACCCGTTACGCCGATTGTTTAGTAATATTTTAAGCAAAGAAAAGAAAGCAGTAGAAGAGGATAAGGACTTGAGAGTTGGTGGTAGTGGTTCCAGTCAGTATGTCCATCGGATGAGAAAGAATTTGTGGAAGGGCTGCTCTGCCTGTGAATTGCTTTTTATTGAAATAGAAAATGTCTGCTTTGCTTTGGTTTGGTCCGTTGGAGTTAGTAATTATTGAAAGATTTCATATTTTTACTTCGGATCACTGCAGCTCAGTGATATTTCATCAGGACATATTCTTCAAGGACGAAGTTGTAATGTGATACGCGATATTAAACTGTAGTAGTGTGAGGTCTACGAAAACGCAAAGATGGTTTTTTTGTGCACTGTAAACACATTGTATCTGATTATCCTGTCTCCTTAATTGTTAATACCGTTCCGGCTTAATGTTGTCAGCCAGATTTGAAGATTGGATGCTAAATTACAAGAATCGACACGTCTTTTGTGATATTTTAGGGTGATCGAAAAGCAAACAAATTCGTAATTTGACTGTTGGCATGCCCTCTGCGGTGTCAAAGGTCTATGGCCGACCACGTTAAAGCCAACTCATCCAAAGGTGCTGGGAAGACACCCAGAGTCCCACGAACCAGAAGAAGGTCGAGATCAAGATCTAAATCCGGAGATCCGCTTTCTGCACCAGCGGAAGACGATACAGCTGGAGGGGACATATTGAGGTATGATATAATTTTATATTCTTCCTGCTAATAAATGTTTAACTTGGATGTTTTATTAAATGTAAGTGTGCATTAGTAATATTTATATTAATATTATTTAGTTTATTTCGTGAGTTTTATCTAATTGTATATGAGCAATGTGAGTACGGGCTTCAAGCAGGATTTCATTCCTGAAACATGACATTTTGTTGTCAGTGTGTCATCGATTTGTAACAGCGAGGTTAATTATTTGAGAACGTCCTCCTTTAGTTCTCTGATACCCAGATTTTTTGGAAAATTTAAATTTTGTTCAAGTTTGTGTGTCAAAGTGTTGTTGTGAGAAACGTGTAATCAAGATTTGCTCTTTTTTTGCTCAAAAATTATTGTTTATATTTTGATCTTTGCAGTACAAGGGAATTTGGTGATTTAAGCTCATCGAAGAAACCGAAGCTAGTTCGCGAACAACCTCAAACTCACAATCAGATTAAAAGTGATATATCAAACTCTTTTGCTGTTATATGTGGACGAATAGTTAAACATAAAGAAAGTAGCAGTTCTGGTGTCAAGCGTAGCCATAGTAAAGAAATTACAAGTGGGGGTCCGATAAGGAAAAGAAAGGTGGAGGCGATTGGAGGCTCTGTGGCAGAGGGTGCAGCATCGCTGGCTGCCATCGAAGGGTCAGACTCTGGTGAACGTGGAGAAGAAGAATCCACAACAACGGATCACGAAGAAGAGGTAGTTTCTTCTCAAGCAACACCATCTGGGCTACCAGGGAAAGACGTGCAGACTGTAGAAACCGAGGAAAATAAAAAGCACAGAGCAACTGGATGTGATATTTCTCGAAATATTCGCCATTCTTTGACTACGAAAAAAGCTACTAAAGGGAAATCAAAGTTGATTAATCAAATCGTTTCACCAAATTCACAATCATCAGCTTCGCCTCAAGACAAGTCTGACAGCATCAGCTCTAGGTATAGTTCCAGTCTTATTGATAACTTCTTTTAGTCGACCATTGGAGAGTATTATGCTAATGAATTTTTATTTTGTGTAATCATATAGCATTTCTTCACGTCTCCGTTTGACGCCAAGTCGCGCTGCGGCTGCCTCTCAGAAAGCTGCTTTAACAGCCACATCTGAGTCGAGTATTTCGTCGTTACCTACGAATTCATCTATATCTTCTGCACCAACTTCTGAATCTAAGTCTAAAACACCATCGAAGCAGTTCCGTTTTTCAAAAAAGAAGCAGCACATCCAGAAATCCACTCAAGGTGCAACAACCACAACAACCGACACAGACGATCCAGAAGAGTTAGAGCGTCTTAATTTACCGGGCCCGTCCCGTAGTTTTAAAGACCGTTTTCCGTACCAGCTTAGAAGTAGGACTGGTTCGGAAACTGCGAATTACCCAAGTTGCCCAAGTTCTAAAGACAAATCAAGAAAGACTAGTGTGGGTATTCTCAAGTCAGCCCACATACTTAGTGAAAAAGAGAAAACATTGAAAAAGAAAGGGAACTTTCACGGTAGAAGCGATAATATTGGTTCAAGTAGATCCGGTGGACGTGGTGGTTCTCTCCAAACCGCCTCTTCGTCAAACACAACGGGGTCTTGTGCCAGCAGCAGGTTTGTAAAACAACTTTTTTCTGTCCAAATTCTTGATTCTAGTGGTTTTGAACAGGCAGACATTGTTGTTTGGTTGAATGGTAATGTTGAGAGTTCCTAAGTATATTGGTGAAACGTAGTATTCAAGAATTAGTCGTTCGGAAATTCGGAATCCGAATGCTTAAATATGAGTTCAAACTCTAGAAGGTGGATGATGCGATCCATGAAATAGGAATACGGTTGCTCTAACTGGTATGTCGTAGTTCACTATGACATCAGTCAAGGGAATTTTATAACGTTTTTGTAGTTTTTGTTGCTGGAGTTTCGGAATATTTTCGCTATCAGCATTATTTTGAATTACAAATTCTGTCTTGTACGCGCTAAAAGTTGGGAAAAAAATCGTAAAAAATATTTAAAAATTCCATTGTCAGAATAGAAAAGAACGTTGTAACTAAGTCACTTATCATTTCATTATTGAGTTCATTCATGAAAGATTACTATTACAGTTCCATGTCTACTTAACGTACTAGTATCCGTACTCCTAACGTGCTAACCCAGCATCAGCCAAACACAACTATGCATCTAACAGAACAGTACTAAATACGTATATAAAATAAAAAAATTTTTGCAATAGGTGAATTTTTGTAAAAATTATGTGCATACATACGCACAAATCGACCTGGCACCGTCATTTGCATGAGTAAATTGCGCAGGCAGCAGCTGTCACTAAATATTGTACGGTGTCTGAATCCCACGAACTGATACTGATTACCGTATGTGTTTTCCCCTTCGCATAATTTAGCCAATACATCTGTTCAAATTTTTTGGGCAGTATTCATCAAGAAATATCGAAGTAAATACTAATTATAATTATCGTAATATCTGCAAGCTCAGTTCAGTCAGTTCCTAATTTGCAGTATTGCAGTTCGTTTGCATAGGTGGCATTTACGTATGGATTAAATTATTATGATTTAAATTATGAAAACAGATTATGAAATGATTGTTTTTGATTTCGATCATTTCATATAATCGTATTTTGTTTGACATATTGCAAATTGCTATCGCGTTTGGCGAGTAAGTATTTAGCATGACACTTCTGCACTGGGATAAGGGTAGTTCAGATTTCAGATTTTGTATTTGTAATATTATCAACTGAATGAGCGGGATTTGGATTTGGACAAGCAAAGATTGCAGTTTCGCTTATCCTTATTAAAAGTAGGAGTGCGTTAGTGCAGTGTGGACTCGGTTTCCAAAAAGGCAAATCTTGCATCGTCAAGATATTCATTCGATAAGATTCGATTGAAAAGCCGCCGGAAACGTATGGTTTAGTATAATAAAGCTTGACTTTATTGAATATTTTTGCAGGATTTAAGTGCATTGTGTGCGAAATGTCAGTAATAATGACATTTACTTGCGTTTTTACAATCAAATCATTAAATCTGATTGTTGAATATTAACAACGGCAGTAATTTACTAGTAGTCGACGTTTTTATGTAGAAATTATTATTGGATTAGACCGAGTTCACCGTAGTGTGTCAAAATAAAAATTTATTTAATAATGCTAGTTTTAACCTTGAGTACACACGCTAGGCTTTCTCTGTATGTATTATTATTCGATTTTTTTTTATTTGGAATCAAGCCACCAAGCTTGGTTAATTACCATTAAGCGAGATTTTAATAAATAGTTCCGATATTCTATTGAATGGAAAGAATGGATTCTGACCCAAAACAACCATTGGTCAATATGCATACGTCTGATAGCACGCGTTCCCGAAACCTACAGAATATGTCAAATGATTTCGAAAAGATGGTCGATGAGGAGGATGAGGATATGGTGGATATGGAAGTGACCGTGCTGGAGTCAAGTTTACCTGGCACTCGGTCAGTTTCTTTAAGCAGTAGGTCATGTGTAGATGTGGACTATGATTTCGGTGATGCGGACATGTTGGGTGAAGGAGATATTCCGTTGCTTTCACCTGCAGAGGAGCTATCAGAACATATGGAAATGGATTTTGATGAAATGTCGCAATCTAGTAATCGGGAAGCTCATCTTAGTGTTGACATGATCAATGAATACCTTGCGTATTGCTACAACATACTGCATTTCAGTGACACTCAGAGAACGTAAGAATAATCTTGAGTAGTTCAAGCCCCTTGAGTTTATTGTTAGATACCAGTTCGTAAAAGAGTTAGACGTGCATTGTCGTTCATATTAACGTTGTTCAAGTAATTTACTGAGGATTCTTGTTAAGCATTTCGTGTGCAAACTTGATGCTAATGTTGACACCAATATTCCAGTACTTAAAAGTTTTAGAGCATAAATCACATGGCTTTCGATATTTTTAAAAGGTGTGGTCGGGGAGGTGGACCTTCGTCTTCAGAGACAAGCGGAGGCCCTTCAGGTGCCAGTGGAGGCAAGGCAGTGGAACCAGGAATGAGCAATCAACAATCAGGAAATCAACCCCAGCAACCGTTGTCTGCAAGTGGGTCGTCACGAGCTCCTGAGAATTCTGAAGGGGGTGGTACGAGTTCGAGCTCCTTAAGTGCTGCTGCTGCTGCCTCTGCTTTTAGCCGTATGTTAGCTGGGGACACTGAAGGTGACGAAAGCGAAATGGGAAGGCTACAGGCTTTACTTGAAGCTCGTGGTTTACCCCCACACTTATTCGGATCTCTAGCTCCAAGAATGCAGCAGCTTCTTCACCGAGGAATGAGCAACACAACAGGTGAAATGTTGAAAGCAAATGATTATTGCATGAACTAATAAATGACAAGAAAAGATATCCTTAATTTCAATCGAATTAACGAAAAAAACTGTACTTATACTCAGTGTCATAGTGTCAGTTAATGGACGTTTTTAACGATAAAATGTTACATTTAATGCAGTTACGAAAGCTCAACAATTACTGCAAGGATTACAGGCGACTGGAGACGAAGGTCAGCAGCTTCAGGCTGCAATAGAAATGTGCCAGCTTCTCGTTATGGGCAATGAAGACACGCTGGCAGGTTTTCCTGTTAAGCAAACTGTTCCAGCTTTGATAGCTCTGTTGTCAATGGAGCACAATTTTGACATGATGAATCACGCTTGTCGAGCTCTAACGTATATGATGGAGGCTCTTCCACGCTCCACTCCTGTTGTTGTCGAAGCGATACCAGTCTTTTTGGAAAAGCTGCAAGTAATTCAGTGCATGGATGTTGCTGAACAGAGTTTAACGGCCTTGGAAATGCTTTCTAGAAGGCACGCGAAAGCTATACTGCAAGCTGTAAGTTATCAGTTGGGATTCTGTATTATGAAATCATTATTAAATTTACTGTGGTTAGGGATAATCAGGTGACATTTTTTGTTGCAGAGAGGAGTCAGTGCTTGCTTGACGTATTTAGACTTTTTCAGTATTACTGCACAAAGAGCTGCCTTATCAATCACAGCAAATTGCTGTCAAAGCGTTCACTTGGATGAATTTCACTTGGTTGGCGATTCTCTGCAATTCTTAGCTTCCAGGCTAACCCAGCAGGTATGTTTTAACAATTTATTGCCGTCGTTTGTCCGTTGATTGAGTATTGTACTAATTTTGATATTTGTTTAGGATAAGAAGAGCGTAGAAAGTGTTTGCTTAGCGTTCAGCCGGCTAGTAGATTCATTCACCAGCGACCCTAAGCGCCTTGAAGAAATAGCTAGTCCGGAGTTGCTATCAAATCTACAGCAGTTGGTAAGTATAAAACAGTTCTAGAATAATAAGGTCGTTTTACTACTAGGAAGCTAAGCGTTCGTTTTTTAAGTATAATGGAAGTGGTGTAACATGTAAGTCTGTGTACTTTGCAGTATTGCAGTCATATTAACCGAATAATTTTTGGTAGTAGGTGTTAATAATTCCAATAATGTTACTCTTTTTATAGTTGGTGGTAACCCCTCCTGTAGTCAGTACTGGAACGTTTATATTAGTCTTGCGGATGCTGGCTCAACTGTGCTCTCGATGTCCCAGCATTGCAGTAAAAATTCTGGAGCAAAATATTGTCGGAACTTTGTCGTCACTTCTTCTTGGGTCAACAAATGTGAGCACAGAATCATATTCTGACGATGTCAGCGGAGTTGGTGTAAGCACTGAGGAATATCTCTGTTGTTTCTTACACCGCAAGTATTTATGTTAGGTTTGATTGTTTTGCTGGTGTTAACTGCAGGTAGAGTTAGTGTCTCGAAATCCACAAGAATTACTGGAAATCGTCGCTGTTATCGCGGAACTTTTGCCCAAATTACCTAAAGATGGATTATTTGTTGTTAACACAATGATGACCCATCCTCATTTAGCATACCAAGATGCCATACAATGGCAGTGGCGAGACGATCGAGGCTTATGGAATTCTTACTCTGCGTTTGATTCCAGAATTATTGAGGTGGGAACGGGAACCATTGGATTTGATGCACCTATATAGTACCATGATTTCATTATAGGCAGTATAGACAAAATTGTATTCATTTTCAGACCGCTCATCAGTCCGGAGAAGATGAAATTAGCTTGTCGATGCAAGGTAGGACCTACACAATTGATTTTCTGGGAATGCAGCAAATCAACGAAGATTCAGGCACTACACGTACAGTACAGAGAAAAGTTAATCCATTTTTTAATGGACGTGCACCAGGTAAGTGGCTGTTGTTTTTCTTTTCGTGTCCCTTTATTTCTACTTTTTTGTATAAAGCTAGTGTCGTAAAGCCTTAAGTGAAGCCTTGTAAAGAGTGACGCTGTCACTTACTACTGCGATTTGATACCAAAATCGCAGCCGCGTGCTGATTCGCGTAGAAAGCGATTTTGGCGTTTGTAGAAGTCGCTGAAAAAACGCTATTGCAGATACCTGCGGGCGGTTGCTCAGCTTGACTTCCGCCAAGATTTCTCGTACAAACTATGTATTGTGGGGCTTTTCTGCTAAATTGTCTGACTTGATACCCTTGCCATTGACAAAAACTGGAGAGCGAAGTGATCTTCTCCTGAAATTTTCATCACCTTGTCAGGCGAGCGACGCAGTTTTTAATTAGGAAATCGCGTTGCTTTGCGTCTCGCTTCGTAAAATATATGCAAACCCAACTCAAGTCGTATTTTCGTTATTCTTAGACTCAAAGGATAAAGGATCTGGACCGGATCTACGAGCAGATTATTTGGCATCTTACCCAGATTTTGCACTCCCGTTTTTACGACCCCTATTTGCCTTGCTTAGCGAGGCTAACAGTTCCTCTGCGGGCCCTGCTGTGCGTCAGAGTTGCTTGAAGACTTTGTTGAGAATTGTTCATTTTCTTCCGTCGGAATCGCTTCAGAAGACTTTAAAACCTCAGCAAGTTTCGAATAATCTGGCGAGTATGTTGGGTTCAAGTGATCTCAAAATTGTCGTTGGGGCATTTCAGCTTTGCTCATTGTTTATGACGAAACTCCATGATTTTTTCGTCATCCATTTCCGCCGTGAAGGTAATTGTATATACATATATATTAAGCATTAAAATACGAGTTGATCATTGATATTCATAACATTGAATGTTAGTGTTAACTGAAAGTGTTATGTTTTGGGTTGGTATTTCAGGTGTATTTCATCAAGTCTCACGCATATCCACTTCCGAAATAGTCGGTCCATCTCCTGTGAAA
This sequence comes from Spatulosminthurus flaviceps, assembly GCA_034693705.1. Lineage (NCBI taxonomy): Eukaryota > Metazoa > Arthropoda > Collembola > Symphypleona > Sminthuridae > Spatulosminthurus > Spatulosminthurus flaviceps. The sequence goes on from JAQFXU010001069.1 coordinate 13,702, forward strand.
TCTGAAATAGCAGTTTTGTTAGGAATTCCTAATCCACCTACTCCATCCTATGGTTCTCAGCATACTCCAGTTTTGTCATCATCAGCGCCCGCGTCAATGCCGTTGGTGAATACTGCTCCTATGCCTATACTTAAAAATGTGACTCAAGTTCCAATTCCTCTCATACCCGTTCCTGCTGCTGCTGGCCCTGCATCCATGTCGTTGCCATCCCCTTCGCCTTTAGAACTTCACATTGCTAAATTTTTCCCCCACCCCAGCAGTAATCTTCCTGTTGGTGAAACTGTTAACCCACCATCTTTACTAATGGAAACGGGCAATCCCTCAGTGAACGTAGTTAGTAATGGCGCAGTGGAAACCACTCTCACAGGTTCAGCTTCTTCGCAGTCTTTTGCAACAATTGGGACAGTTACTTACTCCAACAACAATAACAACGAGGCTCCTGTCGCACCTACTGGACGCAGCACGGTAACTATTAGTGGTCTTGATTCCACCAACGAATCTTCCCCCGTAGGTAGCACTCCTTCGTCTACCACATCAAAATCTAGTGGAGAAAATGTAGGATCAGAGGATGATCAGCAGCGGGATGTAAATTTCCTTCATGCGTAAGTACTTTCTGCTACTGATTTGTTTCGACCATAGTATATCCCGAATCATTTTTTTAAATGATCGGGAGCGTTCAATACCATGTCATGCAACTAACAATAAGTCAATTGTTTTGATATGAACTCATCAGAAACATCGAGGCATTCAAGCGTAAGCGTGTTTCAAAACGACCAATTCCCACAAGTACACCCAGACGGGTTCGTCAGGAAGATCCCAGCATGGGTACCGCGAGTAGCGCATCATCAGTCGGACATCCTCATTCGGCAGTTCCAGGTATAGTTTTAATCTTGAGGCTGAAGAATATTTTAATTAAGCATGTCATACGACAGCTTTATTGACAATTGTAATTTATAATTATTACGTGTAGGAATTACATCGAGTGCTCCTAGTATTCCGACGATACCCACTAACGTTGGCGGGCTTGGAGGGCCATCAGGTAGCAATACCACTGCCGCACCTCCGGTGGCCCACACTTTGGCAGTGCAATCAGTGAAGCGTGGGTCGAAGTCTGGGTTTTTCGCCAATCTTCACCCTTCAAGGTGGACTCGTGGTGGTTCTTCAAGTTCTACCTACGGAAGTTCGTCTTCAACTTCTGCTGGATCTAGCTCACAATCTGGTGATCGATCTCACGGAGGCGCTGGAGGTGCTAGTAGAACTTGTTCTACCTCAGGACAGAACGCAAACGCTTTTCTTGCTGTGTCATATAAAGAGCAGGTCAAGGCTTGGCTTAAAGAGCAGACGGGGATATTTGCCAGCAAGTATTGTCTTGTTCATTTTGAAGGAATGGCAAATGGAACATCAGATGGAGCCAATATACTACCAAAATTAAACGAAATCATTGTCAATATCAAACGGGTAATCATTATATGACATAACGAAGTTGCGTTGATCAGTGCAGAATTAATAAACAAGGCAAATTTTTCAGGAGGAATCTATGCTGGATGCCCTCAGAGCTTTGCGAACAGTTGTGGTGGATTCAGACGTTTCATCATTTGAAGTTAATCATTCGGGCTTGATTGGATCTCTCCTTAGTTTTCTCGTAGACGTTGATGGTTACACTGTTCCACGTGATACTAGACTTCGATCTTTCATACATATTTTTGCAGACTGTCCTGTGAGTAAAAATTCAAGATTGCTTAAAGATTATTTTTAGATGAAATGTGTGACCCATATTTTCTTGATTGTTTCGTTTTAGCTGGACTACCTCAGTGGGGAAGAACTGGATTCGTATGTCGGCGCTTCCGGCGTTGGTGGAAATGCATTGTCAGCCCTTGTTACAAAGTTAAACTCTTGCTTTTCCCAATTAGAACAATTTCAAGTAAAAGTGCATGAGCTCCCTACTACATCCGGCAGCTCCCGAGTTGCACCCTCGTCTGCACTACGGTTTTTTAATACGCATCAACTGAAGGTGTGTTGCTATTCGTAATTATGTTAGTTATCACGAGGCTGAAATGTTGGAAATTGCTCTCATATATTCAAATATTGTTATTCTTGGGTTTTCAGTGTGTACTTCAACGTCATCCAAGTTGTATGTCCCTTCGTCAGTGGAAAGGTGGTCCTGTCAAAATCGATCCTCTGGCATTGGTGCAAGCAATCGAGAGATATTTACTTGTTAGAGGGTTCGGTCGAATACGTGAATCAAGGGACTCTGGAGACTCCGAGGATGATAACAGGTAAATGAGTAGAAGGTTACAGTACAACAAATTATGGCAAAGTCGCCAAACCGGCGTTGGATAGTCTAGGTAGTTAAAATGATTTTTTTTTCTGCAGCGATGAAGAAATTGATGATACAATGGCAGCGGTTGTGATATCACAAAATAATTCGCGGCATAAACTTCAATTTTTAGTCGGGGATCATGTACTTCCCTATAACATGACGGTTTATCAAGCCATTCGTCAGTTTGGAATGAATTCAGGGGATCCTTCGGTAGATTTGGAAGCAGATTTCGATCCGGCCTCAGCTCTCCTAGGATCTTCCGGGATATGGGCTCAAACGCATACCATTTACTACCGCCCTGTGCCTGAAGATGGTGTCACTCCCGCTGCACAGTCTACGTCTAAAGGAGCTAAGAGATCTAAATTACCTCACGTGAAAAGTTCATCGAAACCCAAGAAGGATCCATTATGGAATGGTAAGCTTGAAACTTTAACGTCTGATATATAGTACTGTGTACCACACGGCATGATTCACTCACCACATGCTTTTGTTGTGTTGTAGAGGGTATTGTGCAAGAGCCTCTGGCGCCATATTTAGCTTACTTGGAGGATAAGCTACCCGAGAGCGTAACAATATCCGATCCTAGTTTACCTGTGCTGACACTGCTCCGCGTTATACAAGCAGTGTGTAGATTCTGGCGATATTTGTACTGGCCTGTTCTGCCTGGTCAGGCCCTACTGCCTCAGATAGAGTTTGTGAATACGAAGGTGGCTGCCAAAGCTCAGCGTCAGTTGCAAGACCCGGTTGTGATTATGACTGGTAACCTACCCCAGTGGCTTCAGCAAGTCGGAGTTGCTTGTCCTTTCTTGTTTCCGTTTGAAACTCGACAAATGCTCTTCTATTCCATCTCGTTCGACCGGGATCGTGCACTCCAAAGACTACTCGACAATGTTCCCGAATTAAACAATGCAGAAAGAGAGGTTAGTTTTTTCAGTAGCCTCCGAATTACATTTTAGTAGTGAAGTTTTAAATGTTTGCTTGGTTTTGTATTGCAGTGACATTAGTTTTACGCCAAACAGCAGTGTTGAAAATTATTTGTGAGAAATAAAAGTGATGATACTAATTTTAATTGTGAATTTATAGGATAGAGTCACGCCGCGATTAGAACGAAGACGAAGAACAATCTCTCGTGATCAGATCCTTTCACAGGCCGAGCAGTTAATGCAGGATTTTGGCTCAACTAGACCATTATTAGAAATTCAATATGAAAACGAAGTTGGGACAGGGTTAGGACCAACTTTAGAATTTTACGCAATAGTTTCACAAGAGTTGCAAAAGAAGGAGCTAGATCTATGGCACTGCGAATCATCAGAACATTCAATAAGTGAGGACGAGACTGTGAGCATGAAATCTAAGTCATATGTGCAAACAAGTGTTGGACTGTTCCCTAAACCGATTGGCAAGTCGGTGAAAGCTGCTTCCGTAATGAAAATTAAGAACAAGTTCAAATTCTTGGGCCGGTTCATGGCTAAAGCAGTTATGGATTCGAGAATGGTTGGTGCTTCAATCAGTTTTTCAGTCAGTTAGTTATAGTTCGCATGAATTTTGTGGCATTGTAAAGTAGTATTTTGTAAACAGGAAAGTACCAGTTTGTCGATAGTATTACATTACAATAACATTAATTTCTAACTACTTGATTTATTATAAATCACACAGATTGATTTGCCTCTAAGTAAAACACAGTACAAATGGATACTGGGGCTTGAAAATTCAATGTCATTGGCGGATGTGGCTGATGTGGATTCTACAGTAGCTCGTAGCATTCGAAAATTAGTAAGCGTTGTTTCACAGAAGAAGAAACTCGAAGCTAAATCTGGTCTAACTGGCTTGGAACTGAAGGAACCTTTGGAAGCACTTACTTTAGATGGATGTAGAATCGACAATCTTGGTTTAGATTTCACACTTCCTGGTCATCCATCGATTGAGCTTCGTAAAGGAGGGAAAGACATCCCGGTTACCATTCATAATCTCGAAGAATACATTAAGGTTAGGTCGTTTTTAACCGAAATATTAATTATTTTGCGTCAGTTACTGGCCGCCGAGGTTTGTTTTCTAATAGAAATTTAAAACCTTTTAGTTGGTTTGCCATTGGATGCTGGTAGGAGGAGTCAACAGACAAATGGACTCGTGGAAAGAAGGTTTCGACTCTGTGTTTCCATCCACAGCATTAAAAATGTTCTACCCAGAGGAGCTGGAAATGGTGTTCTGTGGTTCAAACCAGGTAACTGTATTATTTTTGTAATTTGCTGTCAGTTGAATCTGGATTTTGATTCTTATTGAGGAATTTGATATTCCTGTTGATGAAAGTGGGAAGGACAGGTTTCCGAAACGCTTTGAAGATATTTGATGTTTTATCTTATATTTGCAATTATAAATTTTCTAGTCTGATGGAGAAAGCTGGGATGTGAAAACATTATTAGAATGTTGTCGACCGGATCACGGTTACACACATGAGTCACGTGCAATTCAGTTCCTCTTTGAAATTATGGCGTCCTACGAAGCTCAAAAACGGCGGAAATTTGTCCAGTTTCTTACCGGATCTCCCCGTCTTCCCGTTGGGGGTTAGTAGTATTCATTTATCATCTACCCATAGCCGTAGAAAAATTAGTTTGAATTGGAACTTAATTTTTTTTTTTACTTGTTATTCATCAAGCTCTTATTTGTGTCTAGGTTTCAAAGCTTTACAGCCACCTTTGACAATTGTACGAAAAACTGTTGATCATCCCGCTGACCCAGACTCTTTCCTCCCGTCAGTCATGACTTGTGTCAACTATTTAAAGCTCCCAGACTATACAACAATTGAAATTATGAGGGAGCGACTTCGAGTGGCGGCGGAAGAGGGTCAAATGTCTTTCCACTTGTCGTAGAAGAAGCAACTTGTCTCTTGTATCCAAGGATTTTAGGACAGCTTCGAATGATAATACGCTAGATAATTTATTATCTATTCTGTAATGTGTATGCATAAGATCGTATTAGTATTATATATTATTACCCCTTATTACATAATGATTCTTATGCACTGTAAAACGTAAATTATTATTTCCGCTTCATCACGTATGTTTGTTTAACACAGAGGATGTGATGATAATTCCTCCTTTTTAAGTTGTTAGTTCATTCCCGGGTCTGTACATAATTGTAAGTACATCTCTGGAAGGGGAATGAATATAATCCGTTTTACAACTGAATGGAAAGCTGTCTTGTAAATTTTCAAGTCTTAAAAACATTTCCTCGCTCATTTCGGAATTTGAGTCATTGAACTTGGGAATGGAGTGAGTGATGGTTTATGCAATTTCTTTATTATACATGAACTACAAATTTTTTTACCTCTGCAACATGCGATCTGGGTCACAGAAAAAAATGTTTAGACTAATATAATATGTATTAATTCAATTTAAACCATTTTCCTTTGAATCTATGTGGTTCGTTGTTTCGGCGGTGGTGACAGCCGCCGTGGTCGAGTGTGATCATTCATTTCTTCGGTTGCTTAAGGTGTTTGTAGTTATATTCACCAATCGAATCTTTCCATAGTTCTGGAAGGAAGGCAAGTTTTCTGTGGATTTTTTGTCCTTGTGGTAATTGTTAGAAATTTTGGCAGTGCACAATATTATTACTAAGTACTTATATTTCAGAGTAGATGTCGAAGTGAAAGTAAATTAGAGACTTGGATTTTAGGTTTTGAGAATCTGTTAGCATTTAAACTAATTGAATAAATACGCAAGAATGTTCAAAATTTTCAATTTTTTGGAAATGAATGGTTACCTTTGGGAAACACTCACGCAGTTGATGTATGTTGGTTTCACTGAGAAGGGAAAATTCTTACCGCTTCTAATGATTTGAAACATTGCTGCTTTCACTTCACGTATCAAGTTCGACTATAGGAACGTGCGTAGTTTCGAGGATTTCGAATAACTTTGTTGTGTTGGTTCTTTGTATTTACAACATGTAATTAGTTTTCCGTTTATTTTATTCTAGTGTTACAGAGCTGGAAATTAAATGAAGTGGTTTCCAGATTTTCTTAATTCTAATAGTGGGGATTACGAAACTCGATAGTCCCCTGCACTTCAGCATAATTTGATGACAGCTAAACGATTGCAGATAATTATTACGCAGGTCAAGATGCATCTTTTTAAGCTACCATTGTTTGTGTCTTGCATTCGCTTGAGCAATACAGACGGCGGAGGTTATTCTTGACCAACCTAATTAATTATATCTTAAGCATTCGAAACGAGCGAGGGTTAGTAGTACATAAATATTTACAATTGATGTAATTTAGTTGTTAGTCCGGTGCGATTAAAACCAATATTAATACATTATTAATCACGTAAGGGCTAACCTACTTGTCCCAGGATTTGTAAGAAATATGAATAAATTTGGAAGTTTTAAAAAAACACCCTTAAACCAAGCATGTTAATTGTCAATTTTATCCGCATCCGGCAGGCATAACTTCAGGGGTTTTTTCAAGGGAATTCGTAATTCATTCATTGGATCTGAAGTATTTTGGATTTTCATATATTGGGACAAGTGTACAATTTCTTGAATTGCTGCATCAGTATCTTTTTTGTAATATGTAGCTCCAGAAAATAAGTTTACTAGACTTACTTCGAAAAATACTTCTCAGCAGTAGTACTACTAGGAGCAAGCGCTTGGGTCGAATATCTGAGGTTAGAGTCGAATCATAAACAAAGATTATTGTTTGAAGAAGACCCTGTTTTATCGCACAGTTGAGAATTAGCTCCTAAGCTAAATTTGCCTAGACTTGTTCATTGAGGTAAATTGTTTCAAAATTTTCCAAGAGAATTGCATTGAATGTAAAAGAAACAACGTATTGGTATACCTCGTGAGAAACAGGCTACGCATGAATACACTTGCAGTTGATTTTGCTTTGCTGGAACTTTTACAACTTTCATAATAGCAAGGACTGTTAGAACAAACCTGTAGCAGAGGGTTGTTTCGGGGGAACCTTGTTGAGCTGTTGTGTGGAAAAACCCTGTAGTGGTTGGATTGGGTACAATGTATAGATGCACATGCCGTTTAGCCGACTTCCCTTATGTATCAGTGGATGCGAGTTACAGAGCAAGGCAACGCATTGTGCCGCTACTACCAAATGAAAATCGAGACTGGGACTAGGGTGGGAGATGGAACTAATGCTGTGCAATTGGTCCTCTTTCGTAGAGCTTTTTGGTGGACTTAAAAATTGGAGCTTTGGTAAACTAGACGATGACTATGAGATCACTCATACATCCTCTTCACGTTTATGTCTTGGGTGAGAAAAGTTAAGGAGGGAAAGCATCATACAGTTGTAGTCGTTGCAGAAAGAGTGAGAGAGAGAAAACTAGACGTTGACTTTCTACTTGGTCTGGGAATGAGCGACCAAGTTAATCAACATTCAATAGCTGAAGCCGGCAGTGTCAAGAAGAGCACCGGAACGGCGGTTCCAAATACCCCGGTTTGATACCAGGTCACTTCCGACATCCGCTTCCCAAACGCTCAGTTACAAGGAGGAAACAACGACTGTACACACCTGATTCAGAAAAATTGGAAAGGTCAGAGAGTCTACATATTCATTGTGACTTGTACTTAACAACACTTCCAATCTCTATTTTCTCCCTCACTTTTTCCTCTTTCCCTTGTCTTACAAATATCCTACGCAAACTACAAATCTTCGCTTCCGTTAAATCTTTCACAGTAAATCAACATTCCCTTTAAATCCTTATCGCCAGCCTTTTAACGTCATTGCAAATCGAAATCTGGATTTTCCCTTACACTTTTACTATAAAAAACCTACTAATTTAGTTAAAATTCAAAATTGTCGGATATAATTTTTTTTATAATTTGTACAAATTTATTCAACTCACCTTGTTTACATGAGAAACTGAATTTTAAATTATTTATTCATCCCAATGGGTTTAGTTATATTTCGGAATATTAAATTGCAATAGAGCTTTTTCCACATTACTCATATCTTCTCACCTAAACTGCCTAAACATTCAAATTAATATTCTGCAGTTTCTAAAAATATTTCTCAATATCCCTGTAGGAGGATGATCTTGCTAAAAATTCATTTTAACATCGTAAAGGCGTTAAATATCCTTACATTCAAATTTGTGCATTTCTAAATATGTAAAATTTCTACAAGCCTTTATTGCTCCATTGAATGATTGAAATAAGACAGCTTCCAAAACAATTTCCTTTATTTGATTACGATGAAAAATTTTCAATCTAAAAATGTGAGTGTTTAAAATTCTGTTCAATATTATTCCAATCAGTGGGGTTGGATATTTTTTAAACTCCGTTTTAAATGCTCTACGTTGAGTTAGTACTATTTTAATGAGTAGTACGAATTCTAAAGTTGCCAACTTTCCAACAAGAATTTACCCTGCAAAGTGTTTTATAATTAACACAATGTTCCAACAATTTCAAATTGTGACTAAAAATTGTAATGCATTGGACGTAGGGTAAAGAAAGGCTATTTTGTTCCTTGTAAATAAAACTGTTTTCCTGTCGTCGCTTGTTCCACCTTCCCCCTAAAAGACCTCATCCGAACGTTCTCTACCACTCTTGCTGCTGCAATTAGGCAAAGTTGCTTGTTTTTTCACGCTCCAGTCATTTGATTGAGCGACACACCTAAATATTATATTTAGATTATTTTAATTAAATAATTGCCCTAACCTCTTTTGATTTTTTACGAAGATGCGTTTTTCTGACTCGCAAAAAGTAGAATATTCAGCTTTTGAATGATTCGCTTGCGCAAAAAAGCAAGCTGGTATTAGCGTTTGATACAACAGACAACGATTTTCGAATAACTTTCGATCCCTTTGACGTACTTCAAAGATCATGGGCTTAAAGTCGATGCGGGAAAAAACTACATTCACCTGAATTTTTACAGTCCTCAAGTCCCCACCGTTTGGGAATGATTCAATGTTTTCAACAAATTTTGGTCCTTCGTTGCTACTTGGTCACCGTTTAAAAAGCATTACACATTTTTTTAAAGTGTTACCACGAAGCGATTTTGAAACAAATTTGCACAAAAATCGTTTACGCAAGTGCAAACGTCTTGCAAAACTTTTTGATGGGACCTCCAGGGCTAGTACCCTTAAATTGCTTTAAGGTTTTGACTAAATCATGCGTGTTGGAAAACGTTGTTACGAAGTGAATTTTTTGAATAATTCAAAAGAAATTATAATAAAAATATAAAAATTTTTAAATTATGATTTTCTTTATTTCGAAGTTTTAGTATTATTTTTTTGAAATCGGATTTCATAAAAATAATGTTATTTTATTATTCTGTGGGAAGGAAAAGAACAATAAGATGTAATAATTATATTTTATTGTTTTTTTTGTACTATTTTGCTGTGCGCATCTTAGTATTGCACTTTTGCCTTGACTTGTTATCATCTGGACTGTACAATAAAATTATTAATAGAAATATAGTAGTTACTACTCGGAAAAACCTCCACTATAGAAATTATCGAATTTTCACACGTTATTCTTAACAAACTATTCCATTCCAATAACTATTATTATATAGCTAAAATACCAATACAATGAGACTCATCTTTTGATACACTAACTCACCTATTATAATTTTGGGATATTGAAATCTTCTATAACCACACGCAGTGACAAGAAGATAAAGGGAAAGTAGGGTAAAAAATATTTTCCAATGAACAAGTGTCTTACAACCTGAACTATGGGAGGAACAAGAATTTTCTCCTACTTAACGCAGTTTCTTGTGAAAGTACTAATTTTCCTCGGTGTGTAACATCTTTTGAGAGCATGCTTTATATAGTGTTCGAGTGAGGAGGAGGAGGACAAAGGAAATGTGTGGTTATGTCCGCGGATAGAAAGAAAAGTTACGGGGAGTTAATGAAAGGGTTGAAAATCAGAGCTAATCGACCAAGTGAAAACTTTTCCATATTTTCTTGAGTCAAATTACAGGCGAGTGCTCTTTTGTGAACACACACCTCTTTTGTTATCCAATCTTTTCTTGTTCTTCCCTTACGTCCCTTCAATTATTACGATGGGACCTAATGGTTACTCATAACTAAACCACATACCATTCAATCCTCTCTACATAGAGTTTAAGGGCTTTGATACAGCCAAGTCACATTTGGGTGAAACCTTTGATCTTTCTTGTGTCATGGCATTGATTGTCTCTGCAGTAGCTTGTGACCGAAAGAATTCTATTAGCTTTAATTGAATTTGATCCCCTGGTTTTTTCTTATCCTCCACCACCTTTTTCCTATGTAGGTTACGTCCCCACATATGTATATGTATATCTATATATATCAGTGTCTCAAACCTATACGTATATGTTTTCCAAATATTTCCTAAACGATTTCTAAGTATTTTCTAAGGGCAAAAAAAACATTCTTGGTTGGTCTTGCTATTCAATGAAAAATTGTCACGCCGAATTTTCCTCACATAATGAAACATATTGTTGAGCTTTACAAGTAAGTTCACCACTTGTGAACGTGCGGCTGTGGAAAATCTTACCCACTCATTTGTTATTCATAGGCAGTACAAAAACCCTCAACTACCAATACTATAGAAAAATCACCCCTTGCCAGTCCGTGAAAATATGCAGCTATCAAAAGGAAAATACATTTGCTTTAGAGAGAATAGATGCTGGAGCTGTTTTTACAACTTCTTATTCCCTTCCTCATCATTTGTATATCCATATTCAACATGAAATCACATACCATTTTTTATATCAATCACCCTCCACTCTGTTGAAAATCCAAGAAATAAATACTTGGAATTGAAAGTATTTCAAGCTATAACAAGTTTGCAATAGAATAATAATCACTTGATTATATACCACAGAGAAAGGGTTACAGACTCAATTATTCTCCCAAGTCCTACGCCTTTCCAATAGTATGTGAGAAAAAGAAAACCATTTCCGCTCACACAGATGAACTTTATAGTATTTCCCTAGTAAGAGAAATACCGCTTAGGTTTTATGGTCCAGAAGAAGAAATTATGTACTAAACTTTCCTCCCCCCAATTCCACTCATGTATTATCCTTGAAATTCATTTTAGATTGGGAGTTTTGTGGAAAATTATATTATTTATTCTTTTTTTCGTTACATATCGTCGGCGAAAGTCCAAAAGGAGCTATAATTTTTCAAGCGTCGTTCCAAAAGGGGCTTTATGCATCGATAGCCTAATATTCAAAGGTGCCAAGTCTGTGCATGTCCGCTATAGCGAGTGGTAGCCGAAGCATATAGCTCCTTTTGGACTTTCGCCGACGATATATATTCCAGTTTTTTATGTTTTTCAAAGGGGAAAAAATTCAGGGCATTTATTTTATTTTCTTTTTCTGGAATGCATATGGGAATTCATTCAAGTATTTGTATAGTTTAACGCTTTTATTCACATTATTACAAATTTGTAACAGCTTCCGATATTTCACTTTATTCATTCAGCAAGAAAAAAATGATTTCCGGCTTCCAGTCTATACTACAGGAATCATGGGCTACCATTCAAGGTAAATCTATGTCAATATAAGTTTTTTTCTTTTTTTCCTTGACTTACATTTTTTCACCAAATACTTTTACAAAAACAAAATACTAAGTATATTTTTAATACTCATTTTATTCCAAAGATTTCCTTGATCTTTCGTATGAATCAAAGGAAGTCTCTATTATTGCTTTAAATATTCTGTACCTACTGCCGAGCGTAGAGCGTAGAGTCGCAATAATAAGAAATTAAATGTAATTGAATTTTATCCTTAAAGGAAGTCCTTTGACAATAATTCTCGACAATTTATTATAATAGCATGATTTAACTTTGTAGGTCACGCTGGGGGTGGAAATGGGGCCAATGCAGAGGACTCTGATCTTTCATATGGACCTCCTCAACCTGAATATCATCGTAAGTTTATCTGTATTTTTTTAAATTATATATTTTCTTCCATCAAATTCTTACTGCTAATAATTTACTCTAGCATAAAGTCCAAATAGGGTTTGTGTGTGTTTTTATTTGACTAATAGAATGTCAATAATAGAGAAAGTCAGGATGAAAGGGAAATGTGGGATGAGTATTTGATCCAGGTATAGTTTTTGAATCAATTTGAAAAAGCAATGATTACGATGTAAAAATGCTGATGGAGAGGGTGCAATCAAGAGATGGGAGAGGACAGGAGGGCAGGAAACATGAGAAAGATACATGTCTCGGCTCCACATCAAACCTCTCTTAGCTTTCTTTGATAGATTATGAAAAAATGATTGTCTCAAACTGAACATGGGGCCAATATGCATACTCTCTTGTCTTTTCCCTCCACACACTCCTTTTTCTTGAATTGTACACCACTTGATCAGTTTGTTTGGTAGTAAAGTTACGACACGACAAGGGAAAAAGGAGCAACTCAGGTCACCCGCCGTGCCACTCCAAATAGCTTTTCCTCGTAATTGACTTTTTCTTCATGGTTCATGTAGAGAACCGAAAAAACTTCAAGGATGATAACCATACTTTCTTTTTACCTCTGCAAAATCATTCTTCTCTCTTATCTTCTCTCTCTCTCTCTCTCTCTCTCTCTCTCCTGCTCCTGTCTTCGTAACTCAAACTTCTCTATACAACTACAATTGGTCCCTCCTACAGTAATCTTATACACGGTTCCATATTCAAACCAACTTCTCCTTTACATTTCAGGGTTAAACGCAAATCCAGCTTTGCCAACTTTCACTCTCATAATCATTTTTACCACTAGAATTCCTATTTGTATTTTCACACACCAAGAACAAACTCACGAGGTACTCAATACACTAAAGGTATAATATTGTTCCAGATTCCAATAACGAACAAAATTCTATTGTAGTAGACTTGAAATCAAAAACTGTTTGGATTTTGTACCCTCATCCTACGGGGAGGGACAATTAAAAAAGAAATTGCAATTTGTTTTTATGTACATACTGAATACGGAACCTTTCCCTGGTATATTAAAATAATAAATTATTATTAGCTACAAGTTAATATTTATACAAATGGATCTTCCACGAAACCCATCTCCATGCAGTACAATAGCAAAAGCATATATAGTATAAGTATGCAAATACACTTGTGTCGGTTCTTTTGCTAAAGGCTACAAATACGCCAATGCACCATTTCGTTTGGTAATATTACCCATTAAATATAGAAATACGTTTCAACATTCATACTATAAGATGCCCTTCTATTAACTGCTCCTTTCAAGCTATACTCACCCACAAGGAAAATAAGGCCATATAAAATGAAAAAAATCCATTGGAAAGAAAACTTAATTTGGATATTGCCAATGAACGACCCCCTCCCAGTAGCTTACTGTTGACCATATAATTTCAATGGAAAAATATTTTTCAGGGACCTCATTCACATTGCTTCTTACCCAACCTCTCTCCATTTGTATGCTGCTGTGTCTGAAGGGAAAGTAACAACGAGGAGAGATGGAGAGAAGAGTTACGTAGGATTTGAGTGTTTACACACAGATCAAATTTACTATTGTTGATCAAAGTAATTAAATGATGATCTGATGATGTCTTGAGGCCAAGGTAAACACCTAGAGCTTCCAGAGCATATATATATATAAATATACTCCCATCCAAACAGGTCGACTCTTAATGCAATAGAACAACGACAACGGAAAAACATTTTCTAATCCAACAACTTTCTTGAGAGAATACATCACATGAGAATAACGGCTCTTCATCATCATGAAGAAAGCAATAATTTTTTTCCCTCCTATAGCAATAACATAGCCAAAGAACGATGAGGAGGTTATTCAATACTCAAGTCCTGCATTAGAACTGCATTTACACACTTGTTTGTTTAATAGCACGCACTAAACTCAACTTTTCCTACATGGGAAAAATTAGAGTGGGTTGACTACGATGAGGATGATGTTACTCTGGAAAACATGTACTTACACAATATAAGCCACTCCTCCAACAAAATACACATGTTTCGTATCCTCATAATAGCTTTATTATTGCTCCCATCTTATTTGTATTTAGGCGTACCTATTGTCCTAACTCACTCATTGTTAGAAACAAGAGAGAAAGTTTAGCTACGCGTGATTCTCAACTCCACCATGGGATAAGGTATATGTAGGGGTTTTGTCAAGGGGTGAAAACGTCAGTGCATTTTTACATGGCTTTTCGCCTGAGATTCCATAAATAGTACAAAGTGAGTTGGAATCGTTATCTTTGTGTCTTTACATTCATCATCCCCACGTTTGTAGTACGTAGAGGGAAAGAAGACTGATTATCTGTCAATTAGAGAATGCTCATAAGTTCATATGTATAGGAAAGTCCTGCATTGTAAAACAAGCGTATTGTTCCTCTTTTGAACATCTTCCATTGGCTTTTTCATCCATGCATGCTAAAAAGCCATGTCGAAATGGAATTTGTTGCGGTTTGCCCAAATCCTCAAGTTTTTCGACAGCTGACGCTTTTTCTCTATTTACCACTATATGTGTAGTTAGCAACATATGAATAGCTACATAAATACTTGAAGCCTTTACAACAGATTTTATTTATTGCTGGAAACCTGAGGAGCGTATCTGATTAAGGGTCGTATGAAAAATTCATTGATTCTCCAATGAGCTTGTTAATGACTCGTTGTTAACTTCCTCAATGTTGTGGGACAAAATCCGAGTGAATCTATGTGAAACGAGTGAATATGAGCTCTTGGGGTATTGAGAAATTGCAAAAATGCACCCCCTACAGTGCCACAGGATCCACCCTACATCACAATGGATGATTAATTCATACTGACCCTTGATCCTGATTCCTTGAAAAATTTGAAAAAATTGACATTTTTTAGCTATAAAAACCATATTGAGTGGAGACAGGCACAACATAAATATTCAATTAAGATCGTTTCAACTCCAAATCCTTGTATGTACTTATACAGTTGGAACTACTGGAGGGATGATTTGAGTGTGTATACATACGCTGTGCTGTGTGTGGAGTGGGAGATCGGAAATGGAGGATTGCCAATTCATTAGCATTTGGTCACAGTACTCTGATTTTCTCCACAACAACGAGATATATAAATATCCCTTGACTTCCACCGCACACATTTCTCAGCTGCATTGCTCCTTTTATCGTTTCCAACTTTCCTGGAAATATGTACATGAATTGAGGGCTGTATTATATATATATAGCACCATGAAATTGTATTAGGACGTCAAATGGACTTGTAAAAAAATTTTAATTTATTAATGAAAAATTAGTGTGACAAGTCTGACAAACCCTCAATAATGTAGTGTAGAAGTTTAAGAATATAGTGTGCCCCTTCATTACAATTACAAATCAGTATAATAATAAACACATATGGGAATTTTGTTAAACATGTGAAGAAGGGAAGAAGTTGAGGCTGATGTGAAATAAAAAATTATTTTATTGGGAAAGGAATTTTTTTCCCAAAATGATATTGGAATGAAATAAAGTTAACATTTGCTTTTACCCAAAGCATATATTGAAGTGTAATAAAGAGTGGGTATAGGTTTATCCTCGTATACGGACGTCAGAGTACGTAGATATAAATATATTTGTAGCTTTTGTAAGTAGGAAGCAAATATTTGTTGTGTACATATATATTTTTGGATGAAATGAAAAAGTGTTTGTAAAATAACTGGTAGGTTATAAGGAAATCAAGCAAGAGCCATCCTCACCCTCAAGCTCAGTCACGGCTCACCCGGAAATGTACAATCATACGAATCAGAGTCAACAACAGACCGAACATCAGCAGCCGCATCATCAGCAACATGCAGAGGACTCCTCTCCAACTCACTCCCGGAATCTCGATCTCAACCACCATCACCAGCATCAACCTAGCCATATCAGCTATCCTTTACATACCTACGCATACAATGCCTATGCTCACAGTCATAGTCCCGTCAATACAGTCAATCCTAGGTTTGACTCAAACCCTTACAGCATTGAGGCATTGGGCTCTCCTCACTCATACGAATTTACTCCGGGTAGTAGCGGCACCCCTACCAATAACAATAGTCCTAGGGTTCGAGTACGGACCACCCTCCCTGGGGTGGAAGACAGGTATACATTTTTACCTTTATGACAATCTTCAACGTATGTTCATTCCTTGCACTTACAAGTATGTAAAAGTATGACCAAGCCAAATCTTATACAATTTTTAGGTACTATCATCACACTAGTCAACATAATTTCATCAGTAGCTCTGCAACGAAAGGACCCACAGCCACCGAACCTATGCTCTATCATCAGAGCAATCAATCTTTAAAACAAGAATATTCAGGTAATAATTATGAAAACTTGAGCTTTTCCCCCACACTCGTGATTTTTCTCTCTTAATCTCATTTGCCCTGTAATTAGAACCAATTTAGAGAGAGTTTTCTCATTAAAATCCCTTCATTAACCAACATTCATTATGAACTTAGGGATTAGATTATGAGTCCCATCCTCCCGTTTAAAGATATTTTCATCCCCTTTTCAATTCCTCAAATTCAATTTGATTTCCATTGGAAAACAATTCCAAAGAAAAGTCACATTTTACGAAGCTTCATAGTAATAATTCCTCCTCTCGCGTCCCATAAAATCCTTAGTTTTATGGCAGGACAAACTGCTCCCAAAATATCGTGCCTCTTCTTCCAGTAATTAGGAAATTAGTCAATTCCTTGCTTTTTGCTTTTGTCATCGGAAACAATTTTATTTTCCTCTAATTCATTAAGGTGTACTATTTCTTAATATACATTTTACTTTCCACATCTTTGGATCTCATCAACTCACAACTTTTCTCTGTCCTTCTCCCTCCATATATTTCCTTGGAGATGGGATCCTCAGGAACCTCCTGGAGTCTCAACGCCAATCCTCACGTCTGTAAATATGTATTTCTTATTGCAATAATGCATGTAAATCATTTTTTCAATCTCCTACACAATCAGCAGATAAATGAAGCAACTACATTGAAATTTCTAACCTCTGCTTCCTATCAAAATCCCATAGTACTTCGTCTGACCAATGATAATCAAAGTTGAAGGCTTACATCCCAAATCCCAGTGTATCTACGTAATATTTAGCAATGAGGGAAATGCAAGGAGCATTGGGAACATCTGTATGTACACGTGCTGTTTAGTGTAAATGAGTGCAATAAATAATAAGGAAGAATAATTCCTCCCGGAATGATAAAAAAGAAAGTGGATGGTTGAAAATTGTGCAAAGGAAAACCAAGGTCCATTAGTGAAAGCATTTTGGTTTGGTCCAAACTCCTGGTTTGTCTCTAAATGTAAACATCACACATGTACACGTACGCATACGGCTGGAAGATATATGCCTGTAAACGTAAGTAGAGGAGGAATAACAAAATAAGGGATTTGAAGGCATGTACGTTAATAGTCAGAATTTATGCATTGAAACGAGCAAGTTTTATCATAAGCATCGTGTACAAATGTGTTACTCACCATTGGTTGAACTTACAAAAAGGCTAATTGAAATGCTGAGCTTAATTACTAGCAGGTAAATAATTGATGAACCTTTTAACGCTTCAGCTTGTCGGGGAATTCCCTTTAGGAATCACCGAGCTCTCCCTCTCTGCGTCATGCTTATGTCAGTCCTATAGGAAACATTCCTATTTTTCATCATTTGCTATTGGTACAGTGGCCTTTACATAATAGTCCTTACATGTATATGTAGATATGTAATTCCTAAATTTTAATATAAAAGTATTTTCCAACTAAGTTTTTGGTTTGAAAATGATACGGTTTGGTAGGAGCTAGAAGTATACGTACGTTAATATCATATGTATAGTATACATTAGTATTAGGAGAGAGTTGGAAAGCTACGAAAGAAATTCACTTTGAGCCGTTTTCCGGTTTCGGCAGGATCCTTGATGCATGTCACTCCAATGACTCTTTAAAAAATTAGTATGCAAGTTCTTATGAATTTTGAAGACTTTTTCCCCGACATTCCTCATTGTTTCATCTGTATAAGCTTTTCATCAGTCATTTTTCTTTTATTATTCATACTATAGTTACTATAAGGTTTCATAGGACTTTTGTAGCGTTATCGCTTGTGTGTAGACCTTATGTAGTCCTATTGCAATATATATTAAAAATTGTATAAAAATATGTACTTACAGCGTATACATAAATGAAGGTGTATATTCTGGAAGAGTAGGAAGGCGAATACATGGGAAAATATATAAGGGCTGAATTGTTGAATTTATATAGAAAGATAAGTGAAAGGAGCATTATTTAAGTAGGTGTTTCTTAATACCCTGCGTGCTTTTCCTCTGCATGGTAAATATGTATGTATATATTATCTAGCTGGAAATGCTGGCCATGGTAAAAAAAGAAGTTTACGGGACTAAATTAAAAAAAATAAAGGCTAAAGGCGTTTTTCTCTCATATATTTTTCATTAAATTCCTCCTTTATAAATTAATTCTCCTTACTACGATGAGTTACCACCTATTGTGGATTTCACATTGCATTGTTCAACCTGAAACTACTTACATATAAAAGTTGCTACTATATATACGTATCCGTATGCTTAATGCGTAAATTTTCAACCTCAATGATGTGAAAAAAAAATTTCCCTATCATTTATGCAGTGGATATGGAAGTTAGTAAGTACTTGTGTAGAGATTACTAATCAGATAAACCATCATGTTGATATAACCATGAAGAATCTTCCAGATATCTATATTTCCTTTGTGGAAAGTGGCTTTTAAGCAGGAGAGACAAGATCCAGAGGATCCATTTGCATTATCCCGGGAAAGAGACTAACTTGAAGATGTGATGGTAGCTTTTGTTTCGCATGTATAAGGGCGATCCCTCATGGTATAGATTAAAACTCACAGATTATAACGTCAAGTTTTTAAGCGGATTTGAAATCAGACGCATGGACTTTACTCCATGACACAAGGGGGAATTCGTGTTTTTTTAATTTTTTAAATACTTCCCCCTATATTTAGCTATATGACAGTACACACTACATGCATTCTCCTATACATAGTTATTCAATAAAGATATGTGAGGTAAGAAAAAATTGCCTGGGGCGAAAAAAAAGCAAAATTTTCTCTGGTTCTTCTTTCTTTTGAGTTGTAGTTCTTTCTTTGAGACCGTTTACATTTACCATGGCTCATATGTCTTTCTTGAGTGGTAAGAGAAACATTACCATCCTATTTATATACAATGAAATGGAGTCAAATTGTTACATTAATATTCATTGGTGGAAAAATGTAGAGTGTGGGTAGCACGTAGCAATCGCAATGATATATGTACATTCTAGGAAATTGAACATTTTAGCTCTCATACGGTTGTTATATGTACTTTTATACAAAAAAGTACAGAGGGAAAAAATTATTGATATTTTCAGATGGAGGGTTACAGCAGCATCAGCCTAGCAAGGGTGTCATAGCGTCGGGAGGGATATCACCACACCCTAGCCCTTGGACAACAAATGGACTCACTCCCACCAATGGATCCAATCAACAGGTGACACATGATGGACGTACATGCAATTTTTTATGGGCACAAAAAAATCTCTCTGATGAATCTTAATTTAGGAATAAATTAGTATTTAATTGGTTGAAAAGAAAAAAACCGCCAAGATATGAGTGACTACAGCAATTAATCTTGATTTTTACTACCCTACCTAGCTCCCATTGGATTTGGAACAGGTAGAAAATAGCGGTTCATTAGGATTATCGGTCAATATTTTAATGCAAGGGTGGTTTCGTTTCGTTTTTAGCTTTCATGAATATATACGTATCTCCATAAGAGAGGATTTGGGAGGACTGAGAGAAAAATCAGGTTTTATGTAACATGAAATAAAAAGAGTGTATACATTTCTTTTTTCAAGTTGCTCCATTCATACCATCATCATCACCAACGTCGGGGAAGTTTACAACTGTGGCAGTTTCTCGTGGCTCTTTTAGATGATCCGAGCAATGCAGCATGCATTTGTTGGACGGGGAGAGGGATGGAATTTAAATTAGTGGAGCCGGAAGAAGTAGCTCGACGTTGGGGTGTTATGAAAAATCGTCCTGCGATGAACTACGACAAACTATCCCGATCCCTCCGCTACTACTATGAGAAAGGAATCATGCAAAAGGTTGCGGGAGAAAGATATGTTTACAAATTCGTGTGTGATCCTGATGCACTCTTTGCTTTGGCCTATAACAACAACAACAACAATAATACTAATAATAATAACAACAACAACAGTAGTAGTAGCACCAATTCAAATCCAAGTTTACCCAATCCTGATGCAGCAGACGCTTCCCTTAAAACACCCGTCTTCTCAACCACTTCACATGGATATTACAACTACTGCTATGAACCTGTTACTTTGCGGAAGCCCTTAGATGCTCATTACAGGTATGTTTTTTGTAAATACGTATGGGTTACTTTTTCCCAATTAGGAATGCGGAAAACCTTTTTGTATGGGAATGAGTAACAGTGCTTATGACTTTGTAGTACTGAACAAGAGGTGCACACTGGTGTTGGTTACAGGGTGGTCGGATGCATAACACGGGAGTTATCGGAGTTTTTCGGTTTTTTCGTGTAAACCAAAATTACTCGAAAAGTAGTTAACCGATTTTGACCAAACTTTCGCCATTCTGTAGCATTTTTGATTCTACAGATCAGTTTTTTTGGTTTTTTGAAATTCGAAAAATAACTTCAAAATTTTGGACGTTAATTGCGAAACCAAAATTCCCAATTTTTGAAAAACTTTGGAAATAAACTTTCAAAATTCA